>JAFMSR010000037.1:408175-629531 GCA_022818135.1 Saxidomus purpurata
CATGGCCTATGTGGTTTTCTCTCAGGTATGCGCTATGTAAACAGGTAAACGTAAAGTGAGCACGAATTATTGATTGACCATTATCATAATAGATGAGTGAACGCATACATTTGGTCAATAGCGGTGTTGACGCTTATTTATTTTTCTTATATTCAGCTAAGGAGCTTATAAAGAGGAGGTAAAAAACTGATTCAATTAGCAGACGGTTCAGAGCTAGGTTGGCGTCTGGTGGCAGAGTACGAGACGAATCCCATCGCCTCCGGAAGTGAAGATGAAAAACGCATCTATAAGGCGGAGACTCGGGCGAACAGGAAAGTTAAGTCCGAAAAGGTCAAGAAGACTAGGACCAGAAATTGGCCTTATCGTAGACCAGCTAATACGGCCCAGCAGACGACAAGTCAGCCCCGTTTCATGGGAACTCAAGGACAACGTCAGCGTCCAGGAGTGTGTTACTTCTGTGGAGAGGCTGGTCACTGGAAGGCGGACTGTCATTTAAACAAACGCACTAACAATAAGATAAGTGTTTTTGATTGTTGTAAATGTTTAGATATTACAGCAGAAAATGAGCTGTCAGTCCGAGTAGAAAATCCTCGGGTCAGTAAAGACAAAAAAGCACATGTTGTACCTGAGAAAAGTCAGGCGGCTTTTAGCTTGAAGCCTGGTTGTCATGGTGACACTATTCTAGCAGATACCGTTATGAGTGTTATATGTTATAGCAAAGGTATAGGTCAAAGTTACGTTCCTTTGGATAGTGAAAAGGAAGGAAACCATAAGAAGGTCGCTAGAAAACTGGAGAGACATTTCCTCCGACAAATACATTCTTGATGTTATAGAAAATGGGTATAAGATACCATTTAGAATCATGCCTGCAAATACATTTTTAAAGAATAACAAGTCTGCAAGAGACAACCCAAGTTTTGTAGAATCTGAAATTAGTACTTTTACTCGAAAAAGGTGTGGTTTCGGAAGTCCAGAAAAAGCCATGTGTAGTAAATCATTTAACTGTTGCTTACAATAAAACAGGTAAGCCTAGGTTAGTTTTAGACTGCAGGCACGTAAACCAATGTCTTCATTTATTCAAAGTTAGATTTGAAGATATAAAAGTTGCTCAGCAATTGTTTGACATCTCTAGTTACGTATATACTTTTGACTTGAAAAGTGCATATCATCATATAGAGATCTTTCCTAAGCACAGAACATTCCTTGGATTTGCTTGGTTGTCTGTGGGCAAGACAAAATATTATGTATGTAACGTCCTGCCCTTTGGCATAGCAACGGCAGGTCACATTTTCACCAAAACGTAAGGTGTTTCGTGAAATATTGGAGATCACTAGGTCATAAAGTCGTCATGTTTTTTTAGACGACGGTATTGGAGGAAATTCAGATTTCCGACAGTCTGAGAATTCAAGTTTGTTTATACAGAAAAGTCTGAATGATTTAGGTTTTCTTATAGCTCAAGAAAAATGTAGCTGGTTACCATCTAAAAATGCTAGCTGGTTAGGACATGTCTTAGATTTTCAGTCTAACCGTTTGTTTATAAGCTGTGAGAGAATAAAACATCTCCAAAGCTCTGTAGATTCTTTGTTTTTACAACTTAAGGCTGTCAAAACACGTCTCAGTCCCGTTAGATTTTTTAGCTTCAGTAGTAGGCCAGGTAGTTTCTCTTCATAGTGTCATGGGAAAAGTAGTCTGTCGCAAGAGGGTTAGGGTTAGGGTTAGGGTTGTGACAAGACTATGACAAACATCCTGACCAAGTTTCATGACAATTAAGGCAAAAATGTGACCACTAGAGTGTTAACGAACTAAGTGTGGACGGACGACGGACATTCATCGATCCTAATAGCTCACCCTGAGCCAGCTCAGGTGAGCTAAAAATGCAACCTCTATTGCAAACACAAGGTTTTTCTATGATTTGACTGGGTAACCTAGTTTTTGACCCCAGATGACCGATATTTGATCTCGACCTAAATTTCATCAAGGCGATCATACTGACAAAGTTTCATGAAAATCACATGAAAAATGAAAACTCAAATCTATACACAACGTTTTTATATGATTTGTCCTTGTGACCTAGTTTCTGACCCAAGATGTCCCACATTATAACATGGTGTTGTGCATGACACAGGGTACGGGTAGCAATTTTTTCAAGCTTTTTCAAAATATTGACCGTGACCTTGACCAACTCACCCAAAAGACGAAAAGGATCATCTACATGTTGCAGACAATATTCTGAGCAAGTCTGATGAAAGCTGAATAAAAATTGTTACATGCAAAGTGCTATCAAGGAAAATCTAACAGAGGTCATTGTGACCTTGACTTTTGACCCACTGACCCCCTACATATTGGAGGCAACCTTCTGAGAAAGTTTCATGATAGTCAAATTTGAATATTTTGACCTGTACAGTGTTATAAGGGAAAAGTTTAAGAACAGATGTACGGACAAGTCAACAGACAAACCACCATGGCATAAGTTCTGCCGAACGTTACCTCTAAAAATCACTACTTTTATTTGTTGTGAGTAAAATTCTCGCGTATAGGTCATAATTTTTTTTTATAAAACAACATGATTAGGTACCTGGAGAGACACACCAATTGTTGCTTTTTTTCTGAAATTATTATTAGCTGCAAACAGAATCTCTCCATGTATGCTACATTGTCAAACAATTCACTTGTAATTTACTGAAAATAAAAAGAAAAAAATAGTACATCAAAATTTTCAGCATTGCAACTTACACATAATCATTATACATATCACTTTCAATGAACTTTCAAGTTTACATCACCTTTACTGGACTTTATGTTTACATAGAGAAAAATTACGTGGACATTCCAGGAAAACAAGATGTTTCTATCAAATAATGTTGTAGAAAAGTTCCTCAGAGTATTCATGTTTATAAGCAACACCGTAAGAAAATACTATACAACTTTTAAGATAATAATAGTAAGGAATTTGCTAGCTTACAGATTTAGGAACAAAGAAAGTACTTATGTCTGTATTTTAATTTAAAAGTGGATATTTTACCTTTAATTACACTAAAAATAATATTCAATGGCCATCAATTGACCAGTATATACAACAATAGAGGGAACAGACGAAACAGCCAAAATTGACTTACATTTACCACCAAAGGGTAGATTTAATTGTACATTACCCTTATTTCATCAATTATAAATTTTACCACATTGGAGAATTAAGTCATTTTTTGCATCAAAACATACAAAAAAATATCGCAAAATATTCAATTGACCAGACTGAGTATTGACCACAATGGGAGAAAATTTTCAATTAACCACGTAGAGAGTGGCTAGATGAAACAACCAATACTGATGTATATATAATATTGACCACTTTGGAGGTATTGACCAGGAGATTAAGCTGAACTTTACTTTTTATTCTTAATACTATCAATTTGAATTGTTAATTCATTATTCATATTAAGACAACCAAAAGTGATCACAAAATATTCATTTTACCAGCAATCGGCCATATATTGACCACTTTGGGATTATTGACCAGGGTGACTATGACCGCACAACATTGCAAGTAAGACCATGTATATCTATTTTTGTTCTGAAAATAACCATCAAACTTGCTACATATGTAACATAATGCATTATATCAATTCCGAAATGAAAGAGAAACAAGTCTTCAATTGTTTTTAAGCAAGTTAACTCACATACCAATGTGTTTTCCTTGCAGCTGCAGAATATTTGGCTTCAGAGCAGCAGTTGTCAGGCAGAGCAGGATGTGAAAATGGTTGAGATGACACTACAATATGCATGCTTTCCTGAAAATTTAGTACAAAACTTAAAATAACATAGTTACAGAAACAAGGTCTGAGTATACACCGCAATTTTCTCTTGTTTACATATATCTTTCTTATTTACATTTTTCTCCCCTGAAATTGGTACACAACATCTTCTTGGTGGGTCATCTAAGAATATTTCTTTTTCATGTTACAGAGCAGTGTTTAATGTTAACACAATCTGCACATAGGTGTATAGTGAAAAAAAGTTTACTCTTTTGTTTCAATATACAAATGTATCGGTATCTATGGGAGCTGCCAGGTCCCTGTGGCTAGCATCAAATGTGACGGCAAATATTTATATAGAAATAATAGAACACCAACAACATAATATAATAAAATATGCAAAATTAATTAGTGAAACAATTTATTAATTACATCCATATCATAAAATTCTTCAAAACATTCGAAAAAGCTTGAAAATTCGCATCAAAGTCTTTTAACATTAACTGAATAATTTCTAAACCTTCTGTTTTGAAGTGCATGCAACATGTTCTGTCATCATGGTGACTGGTCATGGAGGTGAAATATTTATATAGAAATAATAGAACACCAACAACATAATATAATAAAATATGCAAAATTAATTTGTGAAACAATTTATTAATTACATCTATATCATAAAATTCTTCAAAACATTCTAAAAAGCTTGAAAATTCGCATCAAAGTCTTTTAACATTAACTGAATAATTTCTTAACCTTCTGTTTTGAAGTGCATGCAACATGTTCTGTCATCATGGTGACTGGTCATGGAGGTGAAATCATTTACAATTTTGGGAGGTGAAATGACTGGGGTGGGTCAGGGAGGGGTGTTCCCTCCAGACGGGAAAAAAAATTGAGCTGTGTCTATGAAATGGTACAATTTCCAGCATCATATTTCACCATCTCTGAAGCACCAAACTTGCAACTGCAAAGTGTTCAGGTGGCAACAAAAACAATGTCAAATACACAATCTTAGACATAGATAGATGTAAATACTAAATGTTCACTTATGTGATAAGAGAATACACTGTCACTGTGTCTATTATTAACGAGGACAAAAGTACCAGCTCGACCAAAAATGTATCTGCGGACTTGGCTGGGAAGGAGGGTCAACTGCAGCCCTATATAAAGCCCAGCTGGCACGACACATCTGTAAGTCTTTATTCATTTGGCGTTTCAGTGTGACCCCTTCACAGATCTGACTGTCACACCTTTGACTTTGTAGAACTGTAGCACAGATGCAAGACACACTATCTTTTTCTTTGCATATATATTACTCCAAATAATTGTACTCAGCGGGTGAATATCGTTATATTTTTTACTAGGCGCTATCCAGCCTCCGAGCGAAGATAACTATAAAATGTCCGTATGCAAAATGGGTCTGCGTTTGAAGTCTTATTATTGAGACTAACTACAATGTAGGACTCTAGCCAGTAAAATGTCAACCTGTAAAATCGGTCTACCTTCAAAGTGTAAATAGTAAGACTAAACTTGCAACTATCATAATCATGATGAAAGTCCTAGTTACACACCTATTTGGGTCGTAATAGCCGAAGCAATCCAAAACGTCCCCAAACCAAAACGTCCCCTGACCAAAACGTCCCGAAAATGACCAAAACGTCCCCCCATAATGACCAAAACGTCCCCGAAATGGCCAAAACGTCCCCAAATTAGAAAAGATGACAAAATGTAATTTAAAACCCTTACTTTACATAAAAATGTGCGGACGTTTTGGACATGTATATTATTTGAAAAATAAAAAAAAATCGGTTTTATGTCGTTAATTGCATTATTTTGCGTTAATTTAAAAATATTTTGAAACTTATTCTGCATTGCTCTAAATAATTATTTATCATTTGTTAGATTATATGTGATTTACTTTTTCATGTACTAATGTATAGTGCTTTTCAATAATACTTTTTCATGTACTAATGTATAGTGCTTTTCAATTCGTGTTATTTGTTTGTTTTCATCAGTGGTTTTTGTCACATTTATAATTGAAACAAAACTATAAATAAATTAATAAAACAAACTTGTTGTTTTGCAGACTTTAGTTGTAAAATGTCCCCATTGTCGGAAACGTCCCCTGTCTCCAATTGTCCCCTGTCTCCGACAAAACACTTAAATCGAAAGCGATTAATAACAGTTGTCAAATGTCCCCAAAGTCCAAAACGTCCCTAGTTACCAATTTAAACTATGTCGCCATCGACAAAGCTCTTAATTCAGGAGCGATAAATTAAAGTTGTAAAATGTCCCCAATGTCCCCACTGTCCAAAACGTCCCCAGTCAACAATACCAGCGATGTCCAAAACGTCCCCATTGACAAAGCACTTAATTCGAAAGCGATTGATAAAAGTTACAGACATAAAGGGGACCACAGACACCGTCAGTCATCTTCACAAAAACTATTGAGAATGTAGATCTGGTTCCGACTTCTCAAAAATAAAATGCCGCTCGGAAAATGATGATGGGGCAGTGGCCGACAAGCCTTCTACGGTAATGGCGTGTACTGTACTGTAGATCTAATTAATGACAATAACGGACACCAAGTTGTAAACGAAAATAGATGTTTTATCTTGTGAATATTTAGCATCGACCAAGAAACGTTGACTCACCTTTATAATTTGTCTTATCCGAAGAAAACAACAATTTACAACCACTAGGAGAATTCTATGCTGATTGTTCTTCTGTTGATCCCCATTGATCCTAGAGTCTATTATTTCTCCCTGCACACTTGTTTCTCGATGCCATGTCCAACCTCAACAGCGTTTAGAATAAGTGTAGATGACAATGACGTCATAGCGTTTTCGTCATAGGGCTTTGACGTCATTAAATAGAACGTGCTACCTTTCCTATAGCTTTGATGTCACTGATCCAGAGTAAACAAATGTTGAGTGATTTGATATTTTGGCAGTTTCAAAAAAATCAGCAGTGAAACTAGATCTCTGGAAATTTCAGGTAATAATCTAAAGTTTACAATACTTTTGTGTACTTCGCCATACTTGATAAAAACGAACCTGGTAGATCTAAAGAATGCTAAGTTGCTAACCAGCAACAACAGTGTCAATCATCAATGTTGCCATAGCATGATCATGATGATAGATCAACAACTTAACACTGTCTTGGCCAACAATGAAACAACAAGAAAATAGATCTCTATATTAAATATGAAAAAGCCCTAGCGCACAATTAGTTGGGCTAATGATCTACCTATAGTGAAAAAATGACCAGTCTAAGAAATAGTGACTAACTTTCAGATCTGAAAGGTAGCAAATGTCTTCATATTTTATGAGATTATCTCAGATATGGTAAACAGCTTCTTGTTCCATAATCACTGTGGATGAACGACCACCGGATATTGGGACAAAAGTGAGCACAGATAATTAGTTTTCGCGAGTAACGTGTAACAACTGGGGTAAGTTAAAACCCGATTTTCACTCTGATGCATATCATATTGTGTCTATTTGTGCGTTTTCAGATACTCTAATGACTGTTCAAGCCGAATGTATTCTCGTTGTGCAACATATATATGTTGAAATGTTGAAATTATCCAAAACAAATAGTTTGCTCACTCAAAAAATCTCGACCGTTGGCAAAGTATGCCGTTTCATTTGATAAATAATTAACATATGAATAATCTGAATACGGCATACCATTTGACTAACGACAGCATATTAATGGTTAAAATTTCATCATTTAAGACGAAAGAATAGCGGAGATACGGTTCTCGAAACATTTCAATTACTGTACTGGGTATTGGCTTAACGTGTACTGAGTCTTGACGAAGTGAGCGAATCACTGTACTGAGTATTGCATCAATAAATGAGTAAAAAATAAAAATTTTGAAACTGGAAATGTATTTAATTGCTATCAGTTGAAGGTATGAATTCAGGAAGTGTGTTGTTTCGCACAAAAACAAAAATAATATCAAACAGGGAATGCCACGTACCAAAAACGCAGCCTCCCCAAAACGAGCCCCACAGCACCCAGAAGTGCACACCACCAACACACACACACACACACACACACGCACACACACACGACATACAGACGCAATCATGTACACACACACACATATACACTACCAACACACAATAGCATACAAAGCAAACACACGAGGACAAAACGAACAATTAAAGGAACACAGTGGGGCACCGCCTTGGAACGGTCAGTGGCAAAAACACCACTGGGGAGCTTAAACCGGTTTATGGTGCGCACCCAACCTCACTCTTACCCCAACCATGTTCCAAAGTCACAGGACAGTGTAAATAAAAGTAATCCCTGCTAGGTGAATCTCTAACACACGCAATGGAAACAAAAGGCATGGTATGTAAAACACAAAAATGCTCGTGTATAAATATATAAAAAGAAAACCTTGAGAACCAAAAAACGTATGTACTCAATGCCTTTGCAGAAGGCAGAGCACCAAGAGAAACACCCTTAAGGGCCCGACGAAACAGGCCAGAGGACAGAAATCAAAACAGTTTCGTCCCAGTGGGATTTAAAAACTGCCCATCACAGAGTCCTCCCCCTCTTCCGTCAGACACAATCAAAGAGGGAAGCATAGCGTCCAACTGTAAACGGGTTGAACACCAAACAAGTCATCTTAAACGTTGATAATTTATACTATAAAAGTGTATTATAAAGTGTTTTGTCTGGCGTTTAGAGTATTAGACACACATTAGACACACATGTACAATTATACTTATATTTTTTAATTTTCACCAAATAATCAACAATATTGCGTGTAAATGGATATGCTGTACAGTACTGCACTAACCACTCAATGACTCAAACATGAAGTGACTTTGAATATTATCTACAACTACTAAACATTCGTCTAAAATACGTATAAGTTGTAAGATAAAATGCAGTGTTTTGTTGTAGTTAATACAAAATAGCGGAACTCTCTGCCACAATTCCATTGTGTGTGTGTGTGTGTGTGTGTGTGACCTTGCGTACATATGACAGTGGGTACAACTATCAGTAATAACAGCAACCAGTGGGGACTTGGTGGTACATTGGGGACGTCCCCAGTCGTCAACATAACAAAACTGTCCAAAATCGCTTATTTTTGCACGAAAAACGAAATAAAATATTCAAATTGTCAAGTCCCATTGACCCCTCTATCTCCTGATTTTTTTCCCTGTAGTGTGTCATCTTTTAAAGTGCTGACTATTTTCTCTTCATCAGATTACACACTCGCGCACGCGCATTAATCATCGCGTGCTCTGACGTCAATAACATGACATTTTGAAAACAACATGGCCGACTTCTACCACTGACATTGATACAGGTCATAGTTAATCAGGAAAAACAAGGTGAAATGCCATTTTTTCTCATACGTTTATTAATTTAATGTACTGTAGAAAACGAGGATCATTCGCTGAAACAAGTTTACAGTGCCCAGGGGCGTAGCTAGACCTATTTGTAATATACGCACAGATTTTGCTGGGGGCCAGGGGGCGCTAGGACCCCCGGTGGGTCCAGGGATAGGGGTTAATCCAGGGGACCGGAGGCCCCCGGAAGCTCTGTGGTTTTAGAAATTTCTGAACGATTCAGATGCGTTTCCAAAGAACCTATGGGTCTATTGTAGACGAAACAAAAGTTGATATGAAATGAAATTACAAAACTGTCAAACGTTGAAAAATTCTCTCGCCCAGTCCGTGTGATATGAAAACTGTTTTAATTTGGAAAAACATGGCCCTGATACAAACTCTCTAGCGGCCCGCTCCCCCTATATACTAGTATCCTGTCTTCTCGTATTCTCAGGGGGCTAAGCGTGCAAATTTGTTACCTATAAAATAGTACACATTTTAGCAAAATTATTTACATGTTATTTGATAGAAAAAATACTCATCTTTCAGTTGGTATTATCATAAATTGCATGATTTTTCTCCTAATGTAAATTTTGTTGCAGTATCTGAGGTCACCCTCATACTCAGAAATGGGAAGAAGGTTTCTCAGGGATTTATGTTTAAGTCTCGGGCATTGCCACATTGTAGAATCCAAAAACTTATAGATGCCAAGGTGCATAGCTTGGCAAAATATGTTACAAATAACATAAAAATAATAATGGTAGACAGCAGAATAAAACAATATGGGCACTTTTACTAACCCCACCACAAACAAATAAGGAAATTTCAGCATTTTCAGTAAAATGCCAATATTATCGTTAATTTTCAGTCAAATCACTTGAAACTTTTTTGTGCCAGTTTTGTATCATATCTCTGTAAATGATAACTACAAGCTAGCGGTCCTGCAATATTAAAATTATTTAAGATCGCGGCACGAGCCTGCAGAACTAGGACTTACAACTCTCACAGCATGTAAATATTATGCATGCACCAACTTGTTTGGAATTTTTGTTGGTATGAGACGCCTAAATACATTTCCATAGACTTACATTATAAGGATTTCTTCCGGTGCGACTACCCAAAATCTCACCGACTGCTGAAATGAACTTTATTTTGTAGAATCATCCTAGTCCCACATAAAAATAACAAAATTTATATATGTGATCCAATACTTTATGCCAGTAATTTGGAGCTCAATGACACCACCCCCATTTTTGTGGCAGTTTTAGTGGTCACCGACCAAATATGTCAGTATTTTCAAATACCCAATATTTTGATTATAATTTATATCCAGATTTTTCTCTTCATATTTCATTTGTGATCTATCATGCAGCGATTATTTCAAACTAATTTTTCTTGTACATCCACTTAGTTTCAGCCAATCAGCAATCAAACACATAGTGTAGGTCTGCATGTTCCCTAGACAAAATAACCTGCTTCCGGTTTTCACCGATTTAGGCGTCTCATACCTAAATTTTGGAATGATAGAAAGTTTTTGGACAAAAGTAAGTGGCTTGATGTCTTTTCTGACAAAAGTAACTGGCAGTATTGTTCAAGTTCTGTTCTAGCTGTCTCTTTAAGGGAACAATTACAATATTTGACTACAAAACAAATTGTGTCGAGTTTATTTGTCACAAGTTTTCATGACTTTCAGGTGGGGGAAGGTTTTACTTTTAGAGCTAAATAAAAATAGCTATAAAGGCTATATATGTCTACATAATGAACAAAAGAAATGCACATTTTCCTTACCCTCACACAAAATACTAATTAGTGCATTCTGTCACTAAGTCCACATATTTGTTACAAATTTCTACACATGAACAGATGAAGTGATCAGGAGCGTAACTAGGCGTATTCCTGTACGCCCATGCGTACAGGTCGCTTCCGTATTCGAAAAAAAAGCAGGGCTTAAACTTCGAAAACAGTAATAAAAATCAGAGGCTTAGGGGGGTAGGGCACATATATACTGTCTCTGTGGCTTGCCAGAACTCTGTTTTCGAATTTGTGTTTGTCTTGATGCAGGGCCATGGTCGGTTCTGTGCCCCAAAACTTCTTCCATTAAAGGTATTTTTGGATTTATTTTCTTAATCAGGTATAGAATAATAGTTTATGTCATGAGCACGCGGTTCAGATCGAAATAATAGCATGAGCACGCGGTTTAGATCGAAATATCCGTCACCGAGGGCCGTAACTGTTTCCATTTCCATCTGAACCAAATGTCTCGTGATAGCAACATTTTCGTGCATACCGTCTTGCACTTTAAAGTAGATTTATAAATGCAAAATGATACATTTTCATATGAAACAAACGATATTTAGACGTTAACGTTTGGGAAAGTGACGTCACAATGTTTATAACGTTACGTCACAAGTAATTCATGAGAGCCATTTGGCATAGGAGGGGGGCAGGCCAATTTTTCCGGCATGGTTAAAATCAATGGAAATGCCGATCCGATATGCATTAGTGTATAGTTTACTGATCTAATTAATGAATTAAGAAACACATTTGGCAACATTTGCGGTTTTATGCAGGTTCAGAATGACGGTCTTCCCCGTGAGAGTATCGAGGCCGTGTACCAAGCCTTCCACGCATGCCTAGATGTGGACGAAACAATTTTTGTCCGCGAGTTACAGCTGTGGCATATGTGGTGGACGGACGCGACGCTGGCGGTTGACCGTCCAGCTGCCCCACTGTCTCTAGCGGAATCAATTACGCTTGCAGGCAAAGCCCTTTACCCAAGCGTACGACACTGTCTGACCCTTTTAATGATCATGCCGGAGCCGAACGGTCGTTTTCGGTAATGAGACGGGTCAAGACATACTTGAGAAGTACGATGGGTACTGAGCGTCTGTCAGGTCTTGGTTTCATGAATGTCTATAGAGAAAGGGAAATCAGTGCCGAGCGTGTTAGGGACGCAAGTTCCCAAGGTCGCTCGTGAAAAGACACAGGGATCGTGTATTTGACAGTGAGGTCCCCAAAGATACTTTATGTAACATATTTGACGTTGTAAGCATTCAATAACAAATCTATATTTTTGTTTTGATATATAACTAGTGTAATAACATTATGACATAACGTCATTTCGCTGTTAAAGCGCGTCGGCGCTCTTTATAAGAATCTTTTCTAGTAATTGATGCTTTTCTTTGATATATGACAACATTTCAAATTTTTCATAAATAGAACATTACATTCGTGGTCATTATATATATTGAGCAGAGCCTCGTATTATATCAATTTAAGTAACTCGTTTAATATTTTCGATATAATAATGACCACACATGCGATATCTTCTATGTATCAACTAGCAGGGGAGAAACAACACTTGTTTATAGGTATGTTTAATAGAAAATAATAAAAATGAAAAAAATAACCTAAAGTTTAAATTTGATAAAATCAGTTATGTTCTTATATAAACATTTAAATTGTTTTGATTTTTTCACCAAAATATGTCGTCAATGTAGCCGCTGGATAGTCACGAAATGCCAGGAAATCGCTTCCTTCTCACAAATTTTTTTCGGGGGGGCATGCCCCCAAACCCCCCTAAAAAGTGAATACATCTCAATTTGACCCAGTTACGCCCCTGGCAATTATTTACCATTGCAATAATTAATTGTTGCTTGTTCAGTTGAAAAATGTATGCCTAGTTATTCCAGTAATCACAACAGCTTGTATAAACACCTAGGATGCCATTGAGGCCATTGCAATTTGATTATATGTTGAGCATCCCAGGCTGGTAGGTTTTTAGCTAAAATAACTTCAGCGTACCCAGTTAATATGCTTGACAGAACGGGTATGCTGAAGCTTACTCTGTAGGGAAATCGTACCAATAATCATGTCAGAAATCTGACACGTTTGCATTTCAGTATTTCATGAGCAATAAGTGAAAACAATAAATAATTTTATTAATCAGACTATATAATCTTTTAATTTGCCAAATTTGAATATCAAATTTTATCCATGGTTCGCACAGGCCTTGAAAAGTACTTGAATTTGATGCCAAGTCCTTGAAAAGTACTTGAATTCTGTGCTGAGAAAAAGTCCTTGAAAAGTACTTGAATTTGAAAAAAAACTAGTGAATTTCTTTTAAAAGTCATTGAATTGGTATGTTCCGCGTAAAAAAAACTCCAAAATAATTGTAGCATGCCTTAAAATGACGAGAAAACAGTCTTATATTTTTCTGTATGAGTCTATCGAACCTACTCGCATGTGATGTATCAACTACGTACCGGATTCGGGAATTTAGACACGCTTGCTTCCGGAGTTATTTCCCTTTACCAAAAGTCATGGTCGCGGAAAATTTGTGAAATTTAGCCGAAATAAGTGCATTTTTTCATCGACATTGCTCACGAATGATAGTTATAAGCATGGAAAAAGGATTTTTAGGGGAACAAACACAACTGTACTTGCGTTGTGTTGGATAAACTTATAGACACAGCACATTATGGGCGAAAGTGCGTTGAAGAGTCGTCAACGAGAAGAAAAGCATTTATAAACAAAATCTGACAAATTAACGTTCCAATCAGTCAATACAGTCGTTCCTCATGACAAAAATCCAGATTTGAATAAGAAGTAAATATTGAGATTATCAACATGTATTTTGCTAGATATTAATTTGAATAACAAAGATACATATTACATTCTGTTCCAAATATAATTTAAGGTGACATTTGACTATATATCCCGACATGAAGTCAGATTTTGCGTATCATTTTAGTCCTTGAAAATTAGGAAAAAGTCCTTGAAAAGTCTTTGAAAAGTACTTGAATTTTGTCTCAGAACTTCTGTATGAACCATGTTATCTATTTAACGTGTAAAGCATAACGAAAGTTTCGAGCAGGTCAGAATTTTCACCAATTGGCCGCCGTCTTGCCGATTTGACAATTATCACGTGACCATTCCCAAGAACCTTTGGAAAGGGATCTCTGCGGGAAATCGCCAAAGGTTCCGATTGAGGTCATGGGGACAGTTTATTTATTTACATGACCACGTGCATTTTGGCGTGAACACTTTCAGGGTCTGTTCCGCGTCGAAAATAAAGTAAATTTCTTTTGAAATAAAAAAACATAGTAGTAAATGCTATTTTATATTTACACTCATCCTTATTTATCATCTAAACACTAAACAAAAGGAAAATATCTTAAAGCCTTCTGAACTTCATGAAAAATGAGGGCGATTGCATCATACGAGATCTCGCTAGAGCCGGCATTTGGAAAGTCCGTTGTAAATGTAAACACATGATGTAGGTTTGAAAAATCAATGTTTCTGTGGTCAACGTTGGTTGTAGAACATCGTAAATGGTTTGAAAGGATGAATTAATAAATATATGACCCAAACATGTCCGTATTTCCCTACTCAACGTACATCA
Organism: Saxidomus purpurata; assembly: GCA_022818135.1. Lineage (NCBI taxonomy): Eukaryota > Metazoa > Mollusca > Bivalvia > Venerida > Veneridae > Saxidomus > Saxidomus purpurata. The sequence continues at coordinate 422,686 of JAFMSR010000037.1, forward strand.
GATGAAAATTTGCATGCTCTTGAAGTAATTTTTGTGAGAAAACATCAACCCAGTGTAGGATTCGAACCCACGACCTTCTGCTTGCAAGTCAGATGCTCTAACCACTGAGCTAACCGGGCTTCTAGATATTCAGAAACCTAGGATCACTACACTCTGTTATTCCGGTAAGGATTCGTAGTAGGGCTGATCCAAAACTCTGGAAACCAGAACTAGTAGGTTTTGAATGATAAATAAAAACAAATTATCATAATAAACAGTGTCTGTTGCGATTTCACCTCAAGTATGCATAAAACATGCTGCTTTATTTTTACCGCTTCTTTGTTTTTTCCTGCCTGGTCATGCTGGTAGGTAGGTTTGAAATTTTGACCCCCACGCTAAAACATAGATTCACTTTGCAATAACCTAAAGGCCGGTTTCTCAACATTACTTTACAGGGTTAGGTATGTGGCTAAAACAACTTTGGATTTCTGTATCTGGTTTACCAAATTTAATCTGCACTGGGAAAGTGGGATGCGTCTCGATGTTAGGTTCACTGTTGGATTTCTCATATGAAAACCAATAGAGCGCGATGTTAAATTTCCTTTGTATTCGTAACCCATGCCATTCGTTGGGTAACGGCGAAATGGCGGCAGGATTTTGATAAGAAAACTTACAAGGGATCCTACGAAGAGAAATAGTTGTCAGGAAGAGACATTATTCATTCTTGATTTATGATGTCACAGAATTATTGGCAAGGGTTCATCTTAGATAAGAAAGTGTGACGTATTACAGCTGTCATGCGTACATTTATGGTTTTGCGTTTTTAACAGAATACTGAAAAAGCTGGTGTGCTAAAGATTAAATTAATTCTTTAGACAGTAAAAAGTATTCTTTGTTCCATAAAAGTTTAAACTCTAGTCGATAAGAAATCTAGTGATGTGATATTTGGATTGAAATTACATCATGGTTTCCTGGTTAACATATTTTCCGTTTACGGCTGAATTTTTATCTTTATTTTGCACAGTTCAAGAATTTACGGACACTTGTCTGTATTTTAGGATATTTCTTAAATCTTAAAGCTGCATTTTTGGATCGATTGATTTATTCAATCGTATAAACAAGTAGTTCCATATTATTCAGCTGTTACGAATTATACTGTCTTCTGTCCTAACTATTCAAGAAGATAGCCTCTAGCAAACCAGAATCGGTTCTCTAGCCTATATCCATATATGCACTAGCGAACCGGAATTATTTTCCTGCATTTATTAATATTATAGATACTAAGATTAGGAAATAGATCATTTAATAATTATTAAGTGAATACTATCATTTAAACCAGAAAAAAAATGTGGGATTACCAGTTTATTATCCCCCTGCCTTGTCGGAGGGGATATAGTAACGGGCACCGTCCGTCATACTTTTGTCCAGAACATAACTCCAAAAGTATCCAAGGGAATTTATTTAAACTTTACACACAGACAGAGGACATTGAGAGAAAGTGCAGTTTCCAAGAACCATAACTCTACCTTGCCTAATTTTGAATTTTTCCCCTTTCTTACATTTTCTTGATTTTTCTTGTCCGGAGCATAACTCCAAAAGTACTGAAGGGAATTACTTGAAACTTAATTCAGTGATACAGTACAATGAGGGGAAGTGCAGTGCCCAATAACTATAACTGTACCTTGCCTAATTTGTAATTATCCCCCTTTGTTACATTTTCTCGATTTTTCTTGTCCGGAGCATAAATCCAAAAGTACTGAAGGGAATTACTTGAAAGTTGAAACTTTATACAGTTATAGAGCACAATGAGGGGAAGTGCAGTACCCAAGAATCTTAACTGTACCTTGCCTAATTTTCAGCTCGACTTTTCAAAGAAAAGTGGAGCTATCCTACTCGGCGTCGGCGTTGCATTGATCATAGTGTCACACCTTGGTTAAGTTTTTCATACCACCCCATTTCAAAACTATTAGAGGTATGGCTTTGGTGGTGTGCACTTCTGGGTGCTGTGGGGCTCGTTTTGGGGAGGCTGCGTTTTTGGTACGTGGCATTCCCTGTTTGATATTATTTTTGTTTTGAAACTTACAATACTTGTTAACCATCATAACCTCCATCTACAGACAAGAGTACATAACTCTGTCAAGGTTTTTGTCAGAATTATGGCCCCATTTTACTTAGAGAGTGTATTGAGCTTGGTTAAGTTTTTCGTACCACCCCAATTTATTTCAAAACCATAAGAGGTATTGCTTTGAAACTTACCATACTTATTTATCATTATTACGTTCATCAACAGACAAGAGTACATAACTCTGTCAAGGTTTTTGACAGAAGTATGCCCCTGACGGTGTGCACCTTAGAAGATATTTTGAATGTAAGTTCATCGACAGCATCAGTCATGCCTTCCTGTACCTGCACCAGCGGCGCTGAAAACAGTCCTTTACAGAGCTAAACTGACCCTAAATGGGGCTGACGGGCCATGGACAGAGAGCCTCCTTGTGGTGTGGTCTGCATGTGACCTAATGAAACTGAAAGCAAATTCTTAGATAACAATCGTAATCAACATATGCATTGTTTCTATAGCTGTACGTTTTACCTTGCCAATATCGACACAACAGCTGATTCGTATGTGTATTAATTGCGGTTAAATGCTAAGGTCGCTGTCTAGGGAACCAATTCACTAGACACTTCCATTCAAGAAATATCTTTCCAAAGCAACTGTTATTATAATAAACATGATAAAAACAAAAACAATTGGTTTTTTCCATGTTTTACTTTTTTGGGTCCAGCATTTCACAAAAAAAAAACCAAATATTTGTTAACTTTGTTGTAAATTAAAAGCTACAATGTATCAATCAAATATAACCTTGACCTACAAAATTTGGGACAAGTTTATTCTGCGAGCCTAGTAAAAAGTGCTAAAAATGCTAGGTTATGCATACATTATAAAACAGAAAGAGTTTACACCAATACATTAAGATGTTTAAAAGAAGTTTCAGTCACTAATAATTGTGATCTTAGCGTTCCCTGCACAACTTTCCCTTGTATTAGACGGCTTTTCAGCTGCTGGCCTATTTTACGATTCTTAAAATTTTACAGAAATGCAGCTCTTAAGGTGATGATGTAGTGCTTTTCTTACATAATGATTCTTTTGAGAAACTTGAGAATTCTTGTTGTCTGAAACTTGTAGTACTGATTTGATTTAACTTACAACAATAAAGTTCCTTATGGCAGTAACTTGGATAAAAAATTATCCCTTTGGAGATGAGGCCCAAATGTGTATAGGTGAAATTTGAAAAAAAACAATATTCTGAAACAGACAAACCAATACAATTTCCACTTGTTCTTTTTCAGTTATTTTCTGCATTGTGTATATAGGTCTGTGATTTTGCAGGGTATATAAATTCACTGAATTTGCTTGTTCATATTCATTTCAGATGAGAATGGACACACCAAAGTTGCAACTCTCCAACTATTTCAATACTTGTTGGGAAGAAGAAAGACAATTGTGAGTTATCGATGGATAAAAGACTCCATAAGGTTTGGAAAATTACAAAACCTGGTTGGTTTGTTAAAGATTTGGTTTTAAAGTGACATGGCTCTCATATAATACATTTTGCATGAGTTGTGGCCCTTTTTTCAACAGAAAATCAGCTGACAAGATTTAGTATTGTGCAGTGGTTATGACATTTGGTTCACAGCAAATAGATTCCAGATCTGATTCCAAGTCAGGCTGCTTGAAGTATGCCGTTTGCCAAGACACTATGCCACACCTTTAATTGTTTTCTCTCTGTCACTGATGAGTATCTAAAGAGGCATTAATATAATGTCAAGAGACCTTGTTCAGTGTGCAAGCGAAACAAATTTGAATAAATGAGATATAACCATTTCTTTAAGACAATACTGTGCCTTTCAAACTTGCACTGCTTATTCATCATCATATTAAATTGTAGGAAATTAATTTAGTTTCACAGCAACAAAAAAAACAGATGAGCATTCTGCAAAATGGTGCTCCTTTTGAATAATGTGTATGTGTCAGTATGTCATTGGTTTTTCTATAGCATGTATTCTTTTGAGACAGTAACTATTCTGCGAAGCCAATTCAAAATAACTTTCTGAGAGAAAGTCTTATCGCAATGAAACAAGGATGTACATGTACAGGAGCTCTATTATGTTTTGCTGGACGTTGACAAACAACTTTACCTTAGGACTCAACCTGTGTCTTTTCAATCCCTTTCAGTATGAATACTGGTCTGAATCCAGAAAGCTGTTGTCAAGTGTGGATAATATAAATTTCTAGAATTTATTGTTATTTCTTCCTTTTCAAAAATTGCCAGGAAAAGTACATAGTCCAAAGTGTTGGTGCTTATGGCGAGTGGAAACTAAAGGAGAGCTTTGCACCACTTGAGTTCAAAATGATTGGCAAAGATTGAGTGGACATAACAGAAGGTTAGTAAATTGTAAGATATTAAAGCATGGTCTTGGAAAGAATGTAATGTTGATATTTTAGTCAATCAGTTACCATGTTTTTAGTTTATACTAATTTATTTTAGGTCGATTGTGAAACAAGTTATCCAACTTATATTAATCACTCTCGACACCTCATTACTGATGGTATCCATCGCCGTGAGGGTATGAGAGAGAGGCCAGTAACCGTCCCTTCAGTGCAACACGGTCATATCTCCTTCTTATTTTAATAGGAATTACAACCTTGTTGCACTGAAGGGACAAGTTTCCCTTTAAATGCTGAGTGCCAAGCAAGGGAGCTACTGGTACCATTTTTTACGTCTTTGGTATGACATGGCCAGGGAGCGAAACCACGACCTCCTGCACTCGAAGCCAACGCTCTACCACTAGGCTATCGAGGCGGTATGGTTGTATTACTGTTTATGTATTTCAAAATAAATAAACGTCCCCAGTTGTTCAAATAGTGTCCTCATTGTGCACACACTGTCCCCAGTGATGAAGTTTGTAACATGTAACAATTCTATGATTGTTTTTATACGCCTGTTCATATTCGCCCTTTCATAGAACGTGACGTATAATAGTTTCACCTGCGGCGTACGGGCGGGGGGGGGGGGCGTCCAGTGAGTTGTCCGTTCAATACCTTTAGAAGCATTTGTTCAGTCATCGACAAACTTGGTTTGAATGTATGTGGGCACAGTATCTAAGACAATTTTGATAACCAGCCATATGGCTGTAGTCATTCCAGAGTTACACTCAACCACTTTTCGAAGTATACACCTAAAGGAAGTCTGGTAGTTTATTCAATTTTTAAGATATTTTGATGAATATTTCAAAATCCTAAGATCAAAGATAGATATTTAACATTCCATCAGAGTTATAAAGGTAGGTACCAAACACTATGATCTGGAGCGGTGTAAACACAGTAACCCAAATATTTAAAAGTCACAAAAACGTCAAAATTACCAGACTGTGATCAATGTGCGCGTAAAACAGACACTCGTGTTTGATTCACTAATATAAAATTAGCAGACTTGTGGCAATGTTTGCTCATTCAAATCCTTTAAGAAGATGTTCTTGGGCAGATGTAAAGTGTAAAAAGGAATTTTGACAGTTTTAACTGATTTTAATCCTCAACTGCATTTCAACCGGATGAAGATTTGATACAATATGAGTACCCTGACTTCATTTTCAACTCATTTGTCGCTTCGACGTACCCGTGTTTAAGAATTTGTATTCGGTATTTCTCATTGATCACTCATGGTCAGTTTGGTGTGTAAAAATGTTAATTTGGAGAAAAAACAGCACTGTATGGAATCAATTAACAAGGTTTGTTGGATAAATGCATGGGAAAGGACATTCCAGTAAGGTTAGAAAGATCAAATCCATCATGAAATTTAGTGTTTGGAGGATATTTTTATCAAGGCAGGATATAATGTATCTGGAATTGGTATTAAAAACCGTTTTTGTAACAAAAACTGAACTTTTCTAAATAATTTTGAACAAATTGATAATTACCGTAATTTACGGTTTTGTGAATTTCACATTAAGGTGTGCGGTGATGTAAACTCTGTAAGACAATTAATTTGCCATTCATTCTTATCAACTTTATACTGAATATTAGAAGAATGAATCTAATAATTTGTTGACCAATTTTCATGAGCGTATCTTTAAAAATGGTTTTGATATTACATATAATTGTGGTGTATACTTAGAAAAGTTGTTGAGTGTATTGACTTGAAACTCAAAGAAGGTGTCTACAATCAACATCTGCACCTGAGGAAACAATCCCCATAACTCTGTTTTGAATTTTGACAGATTTATGTCCCTTTTTAACTTAGAATATTTGGTAAAAGATTTTATAAAGTCAAATGTTTTGAATACTATCAAAGGTATTGACTTGAAACTCAAAGTATGTGTCTACCATCAACATCTACATCTGAGGAAACAATCCCCATAACTCTGTTTTGATTTTTGACAGATTTATGCCCCTTTTTAACTTTGATTTTGTTTATGGACTTAAAATGTATGTTTACTGTCAACATCTTCACCAATATTTTTGATTTTTGACATTTATGCCCCTTTTAACTTAGAATTTTGTCACAGTTTTTACCAGACTAACATGGAAATACTCGAAATGGCTTTCTTTTGAAATATCATAGAATAATTATGCAGCATGCAGCGGTCATGCTTTTTTAATTCTATACATTTCAATTTTGAAAAGTTACAAAGTTATTCATGATCAAATTTACAAGGTTATGTATTTCTTTGAAATTATCCCCTCCTCCCTCCACTTGGCTTACAGAATCCAGAGTAAGGCTTTGAATGTAATGTACATTTACAAAGGTCTTTGAACAAGTTTCATATCTTTGACCTTAATTCTTACAGACAATTACACAATACTCCTGTTCTTTGACAAAAAACCCATTTTACCAACAACCTTTCGAATAGTCGAGCGTGCTGTCATGTGACAGCTCTTGTATTTTCTGGACATTTATAACTTTTAATACTGTTAGGACAATCCTTGGATTTGTTCCATATGTTTTATAATACTAATCAAGGTGATGCCGTGACCAGTGAAAGTGATGACTGTAGTACAGAAGGAAAAGTAAAGTCAAATAAATGGAAGTTGGGTAAGAATTCCGTTTAAAATAATAATGTTCATGCTTGTGTTACAATCACAATGGTTTGTGCTAAGAAAGAATTGGTGCTCCTGACTTTTCTGTGAGGCAATTTTCCTTCTGTCTAGCTTTGCCCATTTAAATGGAACAGTATTTAAATGAACTTCAAACAATCTTCTGCTTGTACATTAAAAATCATGTATAACTGAGTACACATCTTACTTTACAAAAGCACAAAGAAAATTGCGCTTTTCTAATCTGGAGAAAGAATGTGATGAATCAGTCTTGTAAAGATTTATGGTTGTTAGGGAATTATGGTGGAAATGTAGTGTTTTCTATATTTTCATCATTTTGAAAACGGCCCATGGCCATAACATCAATAAGAGAGCAAGTACTTTTGAACTGAAAGAATTTTAAATGATGTTAATTGAAAGACCAACAGAAAATTTAGTAAAATACTTGTCCAGATAAGATCATTTTAAGATTGATTGAAAATGGCTGAGGTTTGTCTGCTGCAAATTAATCTGAAGAAACATTCTGCCTTAAGGCTGTCATAACTTTAATGGAATATGTCCCTGAGTATAAAATTCACAAAATTGTCAAACTAATTATACAGATAATCTTTTTCTGAAAAGATGAAATTTCCAAAAAGCTATAAAAAAATGCCAAAACGGCAGTGTTTGTAACTGATTTTGTAAGCTTACTTTCTTTATTTTTTGTTACTAGAAAAAACATATCCCCAAAAAGGAATAAGAACACCTTGGAGTACTGATGAAAAAAAACTGTGGAAAATGGACTTGAGATATCCTTTAGATTTTCCAAATTGCCATCAAAGCAGCTCTGTGAAGAGGTTATACGGAAGGAGCCATGTTTGAGCAGCAGGTCATGGACAATGGTAAAAGGATTTGTTAGAACAAGCATTGAAGCCAAGAAAAGGAAAGCTGGCATTTTAAATTTGAAACAGTTTTAATAAAAGGTTAATTCTTGTCTGTGCCAATAGATGAAATTCAGCAGAACATCAAAGGAAGCTTTACTGTCAAGTGGAGATAAGGAGTGTGTTGCTCAACAGTCATTACACTTGCCTTTACTTCAGGGCGAAATTGTCATTTCTTGTAATATTCTTGTATTTTTAATAAGGGTTTTGTCTGTGAACTTTACCTTATCTTTGTTTGTGCACACAGTTTAGATAGAGATATAGTGAAACTGTCAACATTTTGTCCTGAATGTCTGTGATTTTGGTGAAGTGTAACTTGCTCTTTTTTTAATTCCATAGTCTGATGTTGTTTATGTGATACAGTTACTGACTAACTATATAAAGAATATAATCACAGGCATAAAGTCAAAGTCAAGAAAAGTTTATTATATGACACTGTTACATTCACTGTTGGTTTTATAATCAAATTTATTTATGTAATTAATTATTTAGCTCATTAGAGCTAGAAGTTAGTGAAACTCTGCTAAAAAGTAAAAGATTTTTGACTTCCAGGTCAAGGTCACAAGTTGCGGCTTGTGGGATCTTTTCACTAGCTTTTATCATAGATTTTTTTCTAAATTCATTCACACAGATATCAAGTATCAGACTTATATATTAAAGGAGTAAATACATTATTTTTAAAGTAAAAGATTTTTGACTTCCAGGTCAAGGTCACAAGTTGCGGCTTGTGGGATCTTTTCACTAGCTTTTATCATAGATTTTTTTCTAAATTCATTCACACAGATATCAAGTATCAGACTTATATATTAAAGGAGTAAATACATTATTTTATTTAAAGTTTAAGGTCACCTTCAAGTTTTTCTACAAATAGCAATTTCACATTATGGAACATGATTGATAATAGATTTCAAAGTAAATTTTACAATTATTATTCAGTATAAATATACATGTACATACTTTACAGAACAAAATGCATGTGTCACTCCATGTTAAACTGAAATAGAAAATCCAGAAGTGAAATTTTACTTTCTTAAAGAATATAGAAGTGGGATTGTGAACAGTGAGCAGAACTTGATAGGGGTGTAAATTCAGTTACAGTAAACTCCACTTGTAATGACACCACTTATAGCGATATATAGCTTGTAATGATACTGTGACAGAGGCCTTCTAAATTTCAATTGCTTACACTACGATGTTACAATATCGCTTGTAGCGATAATTTGGATGTAACGATTACTTTTTCTGGTATGAGCGAAATTTTTTCTCTTTTAATCAGATATTTAACAGTTTAGGACATGACTTTGAATACGGTATGCGATAATGACCATCGCTCAAAGGATTATGGGGTAATCGATCAAATTATTACACAAACAGTTTATTGAATAAAGGTATTTCACGCAGTCAGGTGTATTAGCGGTATCAAGCAAAAACACTGAGTAAAATTTTAATAAATGTGAACAAATAAACAAACAATTCTTGACTGCATTAATTTTTTGTGTCTGTGTGTTTGTCCTCATTGTAAGGTGCATAATGATCTCATTGTTTGGTGATTGCTGTCCTCACTTTGCAGTCAGAAGATGCACTTTTTTGTTACGAGATGTTAACAGTGATAGAGATCATTTGCAGGAAGTGCAATATTAAAGAACCATAAGTACCTTACCCAGTTTTTAAGTTACCTCCCTTCCTAGTATGAAATTGTGCTTATTCAGAATCAGAAGGGAACTCCAAAATGATTTAAGTGAATTACTTGAAATTACACACAGTGATAGAGGATGCTATAACTCCAGCTTGCACCAGTTATGAATTAGCTGTTTTTATAATTTAGGAATTTAACTCGGAAACAATTAAATAAATTGAGTTTCAAAGAAGCCAGTTTCATTCTTGTATTCCATGGATGCATATGCGCAACAAGACTACATTGGAACTAGAAAAAAATATTTTATATCAACTTGCGCACTGGTAGAGCTTAGTTATGGCACTTGACTTTGTGACAATTTGTCTATATAGACACCATGTCCTAGGCCACTTACGTAAATACATGTATTAAGACCTTGTCAGTAATTTACAAATTGTATTTGCACTGCTTATTGGAATATTTACAAAAACCTTTGACTGACAGTTCCAGTTTCATTTAAGTTACGCTTATAAAACAGGTGTGGCTTCTTTGATACATGTATCAAAATTAGTCTTGTTTTCGTTTTTAGCTCGACTATTCGGAGAATTTTGAGGGCTATTACAGTCATGTTGGCGTCGGCGTTGCAGCTTTGGTTAAAGTTTTGCATGCAAGGTACTATCATGCACATATCTCAGTAACCACTTATGATATTGACTTGAAACTTCATTAATGTCTTTAGGGTTGTCACACAGTCAAGTCAGATAACTCTTGTATAAATTTAATACAAATTATAACCCTTGTTTGACTTTGAAAACTTTGTTAAAGTTTTGCATGCTATGTATTATCATGCACATACTTCAGTAACCACTTATGATATTGACTTGAAACTTCATTAATGTCTTTAGGGTTGTCACACAGTCAAGTCAGATAACTCTTGTATAAATTTAGTACAAATTATGGCCCTTGTTTGACTTTGAAAATTTGGTCAAAGTTTTGCATGCAAGGTACATTCATGCACATACTTCAGTAACCACTTATGGTAGTTATATCAAACTTAGCAATAGTGTTCAGAAGTACAATTAATTTACCAAAAAATAAATATATAGTGATAGATTTTGACTTTTTTATGATTCAACTTTTCTAGCTTATGCTAGAGTCAGCAGAATTTTGTTTTGCTATTATACTGATAAAAGTTTTGTTTTATTAGCAAGCACCCTCAATAATCGAGCGTGCTGTCTTATGGACAGCTCTTGTTAGAATTTAACTTTGCTTGGTATAGGTTTACTTCAGGCAGCAACAATTGTTTCAAATGATTCCTTGTTTCAGTCTATGTTGTTTTAACACCAAAATTATTACAGCTACAGACATGAAACCTAACAGATTTTTCAAGTTGTGCAACTAGATTTTGTATGGAATTGCTCACCATTAGAACAGAATTATGGCCCTTTACTTTAGCAGAAGCTGGCAATTTTCAACTAAGTGTATTAGTTGGATTCTGAAAACAGCATGGAAGTATTAATCAGCATTTGCAGCTGTGAACCTTTGACTGCATCCAGTAAAAAACAGGAATATGGCCCTGTAAATAGCAACAAAATATATTATAACACTATAGTTTTGATGATGGTTATCACATTTTCAGAATGGCATAGAGACAATGATAGGATCGGGAACTGGTGAATTGCAAGCATAGTTCTGGTTGGTTGGTCATGACCATGACCCCTATTGCTTTTTGGGTCAAAAGTCAATGTCAAAGTGATCTTGAACAGTAAAATGATTTCCGATCTATAACTCTAGAACATATGGGACGAGAACCCTCGAACATTGTAGTAAGGTTGGCTGTTACTGGTAAATAACCTGCAGTTTTTTAAGTCAGTTGATAAAAGTCAAGGTCAGAGTGAACTTGAACACAATGATTTTTTATCAAAAGCATGATACTGTTTAAGCATAGAATCCTCTTACTAGATAGGGACATTGACTATGACCAGTAGATGACCTGTTTGATTTTGATGTCAGGGTTAAAGGTCAAGTTCACAGTCACCTTGAATATTAAAACTGTCATTTGAGTAGTAAATAGTAAGATAATCATTAGGTTGCCAGCAATAGTGTTGTCATCATGCTGGTAATATTTGTTTTACAAACATTGGGACATAGGTCAAGGTCATTGTGATCGTTATTCTTGAACAATTCTCAGTGGCCATGCGTCTTTCAACATGATAGCTGTGACTTTGTCGGCAGTTGAAAACCCCTACTTATTATGGAGTCACTCAGTTCTTATGCATATTATCATAAACCAGTCCAAAGAAGCAGAATTTATTGTATACCATTGATCTGGGGTATATGTTTATATAGCTTTTATTTTTTTTTATTAAAGATCTACAATCAATTTTTCCTTACATTTAGACAGAATCAGTGGATATTTAAACATAATATCCCTTTTCCATGATCATACTAAGAGTTTCAAATTGTGAGACATGTATGGAAATAAGTTATGTTTTGAATTATTTGTTATTCATGACGCACATACCTGTCTATCCTACAGGGTTAAGTGGTGAGAGACATACGTTTTTGTTTTGTGAAAAACAACCTCTGGTTGTTTGTGTGAATGTGTGTGTGTCCTCATTGTAAGGTGCATAATGACCTCAGTGTCTGATGAATGCTGTCCTCACTTGACAGTAAGAAGACACACTTTTATATTATTAGATATTTTTTAACAAGTGGAATTATTATAAGTTTTTGATGGACATGTCTTGTCAAAAATAGTTGCCTTTGAAAACGTTTCTCAATACTGACACTTTCTTTTTCTTTACTGTGGACTACTAGAAACATTTCTGATGATTAAAAACTGTGTTGCTCATTTATAAACTGCAAATAACTCTTATACCAATTTCTCCAAATTTTGGTGACACTAATATTACACAGTGTTCAGTAGTTCTAATATATGTCTCTAATAACAGATTTAAAATGTATTTTGCAGTTCTTTGTTTACCTAATAAAATAAACACTTTAATTCTGAGTTTGACTATTTGTTTTCAGTTTAGTTATTTCCTAACAGTGGTAAACCGGTTTGGATATACATGTGACTGCATGATTTTGTCAGTTTCTGTCCGTCTACACTTTAGTATTAATGTCAATGGTTATAAACCAAATTTGTTTAATAGCTGTGGACAAATGTTTACCATGATCAGAGACAATTTGTTGTATGAGAAATCTAGATTTCTTACTCCATGGTTGAGATCATTTCTTAGAGATACACATGTATCAATACTTTGCAAAACAAGTTTTCTCAGCCTAGATTAATCAATCAATAGACGCCATGATCAAATCACTAATGGGTTATGAGAGAGAGCCAGCAATCTTCATTACTGGAACTAATTTACAGCTGAGTGGCATCAGGTACCTGGCCCAAGGACCCGCCTCTAATGGCCTGGCCGGGGATCAAACTTTTGGTCCTTCAAGTTACTAAGCAAATGCTGTAACTTCTGCACCACTGAGGCCCAATGGGCTGGCTTAACATTTTGCCAGTGAACATCGATTCTAGGCGGTAATATAAAACAAAATCAGGTTGGTGTTTTCCATTAAAAGTGAGATATGCATTTTGGGAAAACTACGATTCTACTATACTTTTTAGCACGAAGTGCTCAATGTAAGCTATTATGATGGCCTGGTGTCCGTCTTCTATCCTCTGTCCGCACTTAACATTGTGTATGCAATAGATGCTGCATTTTTCACTGGATCTTCATGAAATTTGACCATAATGACATCTAGGTCAAGTTCGAATTTAGGTCATCTGGGGTTAACAACTAGGGCACCATGTCAAATCATAGAAAAACCTAGTGTATGCAATAGGTTGCACTTTTCATTTGATCTTCATGAAACTTGGTCAGAATTATTATGCGAGTCCAGAAAGCGTCTTTTTCAGTACAGGAAAGAGAAAGAAGTCACTGGCGAGAATCATCCCGGGGGAAGCTGCAATTTTTGGACTTGTTGGTCCCACAGAAGAAACATCTGCACAATATTGCTATTGTGTGCAGATACAGTACATTGTCATGAATAAGACAGATACCCCTTAAACCAGTCCGTGGTCGAAGTTTTATGTTATCTTTTCTCACTGATTTCAATACCCTATCTCTATAAAACTTCCAGTAACATATCTGCCAGGTACACTAGGTATTTGCACAATAGGACTTTCGAAATTGAAGTTGTCAGGCGCATAGCCTACCATACTCATTTACTCACTTGAGTAAAATTTAGCATGAAAGGTTTAAGAAATGAAAGTCTTAAAAACTCGAAAAATGCAATGAAAATTGGAGCCTCCGGGTGATGGAGGTGTAGGCCTCCATTATACAGGTACGTTTTAAATCTAAAATTTTAAAATCTAGGGTAGACAGTTTGTAGATTTTGGTCTTATAAACTTTGTTTTGTTTATCATAAGTCGTACGCTGTACACAACATTAATTAAATAATTGCTTCAGATTTAAAAAAAAAACATCGACTGAACTGAATAGTACTGCAGTAATGTTATTTCACCATATATAAACTTTCGATCTGACAAACTTTGCGTCGCTCACACATGTCAATAGGTTCCAGTCAGGAAACATGAGAAAGTTTAACAGTCGCTGGCTCATTGGGAACGGATGGTTTCGATTTTCCACATCAAAGGATGGTGTGTACTGTGCCCCTTGCCGGCTGTTTGTTTGGGAGAAAAATCAAAAGTCCTTATAGCAACGCCTCTTATGGACTGGAGTAACATTTCCAAAACTATAGGTATATTATGGCCAACTTAACTATTCAATTTCAAATGTAATTTTGCACACACCAAAGAAAAATTGACTGAAAACAGTGTTATGTTCACGCGATGTATCTGCCATCGGATGTAATATATAGGAAACTAGCACCCTTTCACAGTTACTGTCTAATATAGGTTTATTGTAGGCAAATAAAACATTCTTAGGAATGGAACATTATCTGAAACTAGTATCATCCTGTAGTTAGTTCATGCATTGAGTATAAAGAAAGAAGATGGAATGCTGGGAAGAAATATTCATCAATTAGAAACAAATTTTTTTTCACGGAAACCAAAATAGAAGCACTCGGTGGTTCTCAGAAACGGTAATTAATATTGCAGGAAGGTGCGTAGCTAGGTTCTTTATTATGTGCAGGCACAACATGTGGGGGGGGTCCAGGGGCATGCTCCCCCATGAGTAATTTGACCTTAAATTGTGTAACTATTTGTTGATGGTGCATATTGAATAATTCGGACAAAATATACACAGAATACAGAGAACTGCGGAATCTTACCACTATTGAAATTCTATCATGACATATATGATGTAGTTTTCATGACTATACATTATTTCTACTTTTGAAAATTGTGTACAGGCCCGGACCTTTTGGCCTTAATGGAAGCTACGCCGCTGGCAAGGTCACTGTTCATGAAAAACGATATACATGTAATGTACACGGCCGGTGTAAATAATGCTCAGTTTAATCCAGATGTAGGTGAGAAATGCCTTGGGGGAGAAATGACTAGGGGAGAAACATCTTGGGGGAGAAATGACTAGGGGAGAAACGACTAGGGTGTTAAAAATCTGATTACCGTAAATATTAGGTAATGGCCCCATTGAATATGGACCCCAATAATCAATTTTCAACGTTGAAAATGTACCCGACTAAATTGCAACCGTTACGATAAATTTGGACCAAATAGTTAGCGTAAAAGTTTGATCAGTCGAAGCAAAAGTAGTTTACAGGCAAATCGAATCGACCGAAACGACCAGACAACACGGGATACGCTGTACAGAATCTTCCTCTCTTGGCATCGGGCCAGAAAAACCAAGAACTGAAGAGAGACAAATTGATGGAGCTAATGTACCGGCAAATTCTGTGTCTGAATTCTGGAAGAGAAATATGTTCATTCCTTTTCTTGACCATATGCTATCTGATATCCTGAACGTCTGCTGAATAAAAACAATCGCTTTTATGCCCAATATGTAATTCCTTCTCAGTTCACTATCGCAACAATGTTTTAGGAATATCAATCAGACCTTACCACGAATCGTGAAGGATTTTCGCAGGAAGTTAGACGGTGGAAGACAAGGTGGCAAGATGTAACACCAGAAATGGCAACATCATCACTGGAGAAGGCTGTTGCTGCGGCTTCGATAGACCTGTACTCGAATATTCGGATGTGCCTCACCATCTTGTTGGCCATGCCAGTGAACACTGCTACTGCTGAGCGATCTTTCAGCACCATGCGTCGTGTCAAAACTTATCTCCACAACACCATGACAACGAAGCATCTCTCCGGCCTAGGTCTCCTCAATATACAAAAATGTATACAAAGAGAAAGAGATTGATGCTGAAATGGTGGTTGAAGAATTCGCGAGACCCAAGCCAATGCGACTTGCGCTTATATTCAAAGTATAACCATTGTAGACTCAAGTCTATACCATGACAAGTTCATTATATTGGAATATTTGTTACGTGATTAAAAAGTTGATAAATTGGGTCAGTGAACGAATGCAATTTTGTTTATTATTTCCTTTCTAAAAATCACTAGAAGCCACCATTAATATTGCATTTTTCAAAAGATTTCAGGGGGGACCCCGTACCCTCCTTACAAACCCACTCTGTGAGTAACTCTCATTACGTTCACGCTACGCCCCTGGTCGTACATAGAACCCGTTTAGAACCTTGAGTTCGTTTTGTTATGTCGGTCTTTCTTGTCCTTTCCTTGGCCACTTTTTATTATTTACCCGTCTTTGAGGTTCGAAATAATACAGCCACGTTTCATCACCTGTGAGGAGCTCATTTAGTCTTTTTTCACCAACATTTTTGAACACTTTCAAATTCACAGTTAAACTATGCGGAAAACAACAAACATATTGTTCTAACCTTTAGTAATCTAACCTTTCTAGGGAAGATAATGTTCAGTTATATAATCAGATCATTTTTTTGTTCAAATTGTTTCTAATTTCAACTCTACATTTTCTTACTACTGTTATCTTTATTTCCACACAAAAACAGAAACTGAGTTTACATATAGCAAGTTTCTTGTACAAGACATTAAGATAAGTCAAAGTTATGGCTTGTACAACTTGATCAACTTTGTCCTTTGACCAAGCCATTGTGTACAAAATTTAAAATACCTCTCCCACGTCTGTTTTTCCCATTTAACACTTCTTATCAGTAATTTGACAGCCAATAAATTGTGAAAAAATAGAACAGGCTCTATTCTCGTGTAAGAAAATTATCTCATATGATGTCACATAAATTGACAAAAGTTGCTCAATTGTGGGTGTTTACATATGAAAAATTCTTTTACAAGGCATAAATAGTACTTATCTTAATGTCTTGTACAAGAAACTTGCTATATGTAAACCCCCACTTAGTAATGATGGATCCTGGCATACTCATATTTCAAATATTATCTTGGGGTCAATGAGAATGCTTAAATTAAAAATGAAACATAAATCACTTAATCAGATTTATATAACCTACCTAAGACCACATTTAGAGTACGCTTCTATAGTTTGGGATAACTGTACCAAGAACGAGAAAAATAGTTTTCGAAAAGATACAATATGATGCGGCAAGAATCGTCACTGGTTTGACCAGATCTGTCTCAATCGACAAGCTTCTCCAATAAATTGGTTGGGTTTCACTTTCCGATAGAAGGGCCATGCAAAGGTCGATTCTTGTATACAAATATAAACATGGTATTCTTCCCCAGTATCTAAATGAACTATTTCCACCAATTGTTGCCGATGTGAATCCATACCTCCTAAGAAACAATAACAATTTTGCGACACAACCAAGACGATTAGAAATATACGCTAAATCTGTATTCACTTTATCCTTTTACTCCAGGAAAACCCAGAAAAACCAAACAGCAAGTAACTACATGTACTAATAGTTAGCACCTCAGCAGGATTCCTAAATATACCCTGGCAGTGACCCCATATTCTTCACGTGTATTGTCTTCACACATCTGTTTGGGTCAAGCTTATCAGATACAGAGCATTATAACCTTTATTCTGTGAATCACAAGAAAGTCTAAGTGAAGTTAAAAACGAGTATTTATTTCATTATAGTTCAAGCTCTTTTTCCTTTAATGTAATGATTACTAAGTAATACAAGAAATGAAGGAAAACAATTAATTTGTACTAAACTATTTCAACTATTTCTCTTTTTTGCAGACAGAAAAAGGTGCTATTTACTATCAGTTCTGCCAGAGAAATCACAAATACAATGAAAATCTAATTAAGTCTGCACATTTTACACAGAAACAACGAAGTATAATCAAACTGCCTGTAAAGTAACAATGATGCGGTCTTGGTTCAAAATGCCTTTCTTATTGTTGGTGCTGTTTACAGATAGTACAATACATTGAATATGGGCACTATAAATTTGATATCAACCATAATCACAGTGTACTGATGTCAGCTATGTTTAATTAAATTAATGGTGCAAATTTCACTATCAGCTGAACAGTATGTATTTGAAAATTACCTTCTATGCACATAAATTAATTTAATAACCATTGGGATCTATATGTTACTTTTAGTTGATATATTCTCATTTGCACATGCTCTTACAAAAACGTCCGATATCCATGGAAATTACTCAGGTTATGCACATAACAAGTCCGACAGAGAAAAGTAACCAATTGTCGTGCACTGTTATGGAAGTCGAAACAACATAGTTTTGTCATCCAAAATAATTATACTACAATTTATTTCATAATTATAAGAGTAGACTTATACTTTATATTCAAAAGTCATAGACATGAACATGTTAACTTCCTAAGTAAATTTAAAATTATTCTGGGTTTGTTTTTAAAGTAGGAATTCCTTTAACTTATGCAAAGAAAATAAACTTGATTAAATCCGATATACAATCCCGGGGTCCTGCCTGGGCATGATTTGAACCAACACATCACGTATAACATTGCTACAGAATAAAACAATGTCCGCTATATACATGTATTCGCCAGGCCTGTGTTCACTGTTATGAATTAATCTGATAATTATAAGAGTATAAACTTATACTTTGTGTTTTGGAGTCAGATAAACAAACAATTCCTTGTTATATTTGCAGAGCAAGAAATGAAATTATATATAAAAAAGGCTTAACATGTATAGGGAAATCAGTATGCAATATTGATATAGAAATATTAACAGATATTTTGAAAAGTCATCACTTCATCGAATAACATTAAAAAAAAACAACGATAATGATCATTATAGATTACAATAAACTTTCATATTGTAAAAGATTAAATTCATTCATGAAGAAAAGAAACAAATCTCAAACAAGAATGAAAGTTCCTTTCTTCAACATTTGTCAATGTAAATTTTTTTAATTGAAAAATATTTTTGCAATCACAAAAATAAGTATTTACTATTTGCATGTATGTATTTTTGCACTATGCACCTTCAGGATTTGGAAATTGATATAACATTTAGGCTTATCAACCATCAAACAATAAACAGAGTCTGCAAAGTCTGATGGTCAGTGTTTATGTAATTTATAGCTCCCATGCTGTGCAGATATGATTCCTCTACCTGTATCAGCATTTTCAATGTTGAGAGCATTGCTAGGAGTAAAATGTTACATTGTATTACCAACTGCATTGAAGTTATGGGTGGACTTGAAGGAAATATCCGTGACATAGATACACTTTCTGCGTTCAAATCTCGTCGTAAAGAGAACTATAAACCTCCGGAAATTGAATAGAACAGATATATCATGCGAGAATTATCAACTTAGGCGCTGATTTGTTTAACAACCACTTGAGAATCAATCCAAACTGTGTGTGTGGCCATTCTTATGAAAATGCTGAACATTACTTCTTTCGCTGTCCTCTTTTTACCAATCAGAGGATTATTCTATTCAAAAATTGCAGTTTGAAATAAGAACACGTACTGACGAAGACAATGAAAAGATACTTTGATTCAATTTTTGGTTCATTTTTTTTTCTTAATTAATTTCCTATTCATGTACATTACTCAAGTCCAACATGATGTTTTACTTTGTTTACACTTCTGTGATTTGTACTTCATGTGGAGCGAGCCGTAAGCTGATGTTGGTATAACTCGTGGCTCAATGCATTTGTAAATATGTTAATATTGTAAATTTGTCATTAGTTTTGTGTTTATTTATAACATTGTACAATAAAATATTATTAAACTAACACATCAAACAGAAATGAATGACCTTCAAAATGTACGAAACTAGTCAGATTTTGTCAGGTACTACTGTCTCGAACATATACAATCCAAAAAAACTGTCTTGAACACGTCTCGAGTTGCAAACAAATTCAACATGCTTTCAGAATGCATGATTATAGTTTACACTGACCACAAACTTCCGTTATACATAAACATATGTCACAGATGACATTTTATCACGATCCCAACGGGACAGACGCATAGGAAATGAATATTCGTTCCGCGGCCACCGTGTCGTTCAAACTGGAAGATTTTCTCTCAACAGTATTAGTTTCTGTATTTGAGAAAAAGAAAAAAAAACATAGGTTACCGGGTACTTCAAAGTCCATCCTGGAAAACCGGCAAATTTTTGTTTCACATCGCAAATAATGCAAAACTAACAAAGCAGACGGAGATTTCCACATTCTCAACCTTCCCAATTTAGGAATGATGCGTATTTCAAAACATGTTTGTGTCCCATACAATGTCTCAGTCTTTCCTCAAGAACCCAAAATCGTGAATTATTTAGGTAAAAAGTGGAAATCTTGCGTATCTTACAACTCACGATACTGCAACTTGTTGGCATGTAGTAAGTGATAGCAGATACAACAAATGTTGTTTCCGTTTTTTCTGGCTCGTCCCCATGGTGGGAATGTCTTCAAAATAGCAAAGAAACCCGAAGCTTTTAAATACATTGTACATGACTGTGCTGCCTGAATGTTACATACTTAGATTATGGATACAAGTAGCAGAGTTTATATCACGTTTATATAATTTTATCCTACTTTAATCACCAGGAAACAGTGACAGTTCTACCCCTATAATTAAAATGCCGTCACAATGATATCGCCGTGTGTTAGCGTAGTAGTAGTACTACTACAGTGTTTGTTGAAATATTATTTAGGAAAATATATATTAGCTCTGCATTGTAAACCGTATTAAAAAATAGTTAATGAATTAATAAAATATTTTATGGGATAGTACATAAGCGATGAGTAATAGTGATTTAAATAATCATTTGGAAGACATATCAAACTTTTTTAATACAGGAAGAGTTTCAACAAAACAAATCCAAGAGTTTTTAAATAAACTAAAGAAAATAAAACCCAAACCAAATTTAATACTTGCAGATAGAAGCAGGAATGGTATTCTAAAAGCACATAGGACAAGTAAAATAATTACACAGATCCCAAGATATTTATGAACGAATCCTACAGAGAAATAAAAAAGAAAATAAAAGAAGAATTACAGAACTTAAACGGGTTGAAATTTTAGCTTGCTTTGAATATTGTTTTTATCAAACGAACCCAAACAACAACATAATCTACACCTACGTTTTACAGTAAACAAATGTTAACACTGTTTAATAATACAATAAAAATGATTATCAAGAGGTAAAGGAATAAATACTCAAGAGTATAGAAGAGTTTATTAATAAAGGTAGGGGCTGGGTGATAGAGCGCTGCGGAGATATGTATTTGAATATAGCAAGATATAAACCATTTAAAGGCGGAACATATATCCCATTACCACCTTATTTATCAAAGAAGAAAGCTATTATAAATGTTCAGAATAAAGACAACGAATGTATTTTAAAAATGGTCGATTAGATCCGCATTATTTCCAACCACAAAACACACCGAAAGAACATATAAATACTCCAAAGAAGACAAATTAAATTGGGATAATATCAATTTCCCAACACCAATAACACAAATTTCACTTATTGAAACACAAAATAACTTGGCCGTAAACGTTTATGGTTATGAGAAGGGAATTTATCCATTACATATTTCAAACCAACCCAAAGAAATAGAGAGAATTAATTTAATATTAAAAGAAGATAAAAAAAAACGAACAACAAACATTATTGTTGGATAAAGAGTTTGAGCAGACTATTCTATGACCAAACAAATCTCCACGAAAAGAAACATTACTGCGATAGATGTTTGCACGGGTATAGCAGAGAAGATCTATTAACAAAACATAAAGAAGATTGTAATGGGGTAAACGAGCGGCAAATACGAAATGAAATGCCGCAAAGAGGAAAGAATAGCTTAAAATATACCAATCACTATAAAGAAATACCCGTTTCGTATGTTATCTATGCCGATTTTGAAAGTATAATAGAACCCCACAATATGAATATGGGAAACAACACAGAAGTAAAATTAAAACACAAAGCCTGCGGATTTGGTTATAATAGTTACAAGGTGTGGTGGGGTTACATCAAATCCCGTTATTCATAGAGGAGAAAACAAATAATTTACTCTTTTTATATTAGAAAATGGATGTTAAACAGACAACTTTCCTTTAACATATTTGTTTTCCTTTAGTGTTTGTTCTTGCAAGGCTGAACTGTATACTACTTGAAATATACGGAAAGGTAAAAGGTACGCACATATAATATTTTTCAGTTTTGAAGACGGAAGGGGTGGGGAATTAATGATCATTTTTCTTTAGCATTTGGGAGCATTTGGAAGAACAGGCCGATTAAATGCTGTACTGTTTGTAACCATAACATCATTTTGGTAGGAAACTCTATTTCTCCGTGCCGAATAATCAAGATAATTCGTATGATGAACATACGAGTTTTAAGTCATTCATTTACGATCACCTTACATGAATGAGTCATTTACCGTCGGAAATGAACGTTATACTGATTATAGCCGTAACGTTACTCAGTTTCCAATTCAGGCTGAGGTCTGGAAATGTCTGCATTAATCTGGCACGATAACGGACTGGTCTTGTAGCCACGTGTAACAACGCAAATAATATGCGTTTCCTTTTCCTTTCTGTGTAATAAACATAACAAGACAAGCTAGTCTGCGGCCCGTTGTAATATTTCTACATGTATATACATTCAAGCATCATGAAAATATTATAACTTTTTATCTGTAATTGTTTCTTTCAAATTTAAAGTATTTTGCTCACGCGGAATTTTACGACTTGTATACATGTTAAGTCATGCTTATACCAAAACCAGAATTGCTATAATCGCCCCGGCATATAGATTTTGGAAAGTGTATAGATTAGGCGCTATCTCAAAACACCCTGTCCGAAGCAAACTATCCAAAGTAATATAGTACTGCACAGCAGAGGGAGAACAATTCGTACTAGTAGACCTTACCATTTTAAAACAAAAAAGAGATGTAATACGTTCAATATACATTTGTATATTAAGTAAATTCGTCAAATTTAGACCAACAAAGAGGTCATACAATATGTAAATTCTGTTTAATATACATAAAGTCTTTTCACTACAGTTGAAAATTATAAAGTGGCTGACCTTCTCGTTTTTTTTTTTTTTGCATCTAAGACACACTTCAAATGGCTGTTGATTTGACAAATCATTTTAAAATTTAACTTCATCGTCAATCAAAAGTATTGACGACGGTCGAAAAATGTCATGTGCTGCACGTTAAGTGATTTCCACAAATTTAAGAAGGTAAACATGAAACATTTTCTCGGATAAAGTCTACTGTCGATATTCACAAAATCCGGCAATACTAAAAAGGAAGCAAAGATGGACGCATTACATGAATAGACAAAGCATACGCTACATGGAAATTATTATTCCTGACAGATAGAAAAGCCAAGTTTTAGTCGTTTGCTTTACCTACTGCCAGCTGTTGACATGTTGCACATCTCAACTACACGGTAACTTAGGTCTGATATTAGGCCCTTTATTGTAAAAAAACGTATCTTCATTATAATGGATACTCTAATGCGTCGATATAACCTACTGCAACTCCGCAATTATTGCAACTCTACAGTGTCATCAAAGTGGACATGTTGCTAGACTTCAAACTTGAGCTACAAAAATGTGTATTGTTCGAATCAGGGCTGTAGAAAATGGAATGGTAACTATGATGTTTATCGCTGTTACCTTTTACTTTTGCCGGATCTCACAAGTGTTGTCATTAGATTAAATCAAGTAAACTCTTTAAAGCTGACCATCTAAAATGAGTGGTTATCTTTCTTATTGCTATTCCACGCTATTTCGAATGTAGCTTCCCGGAGAGCTGTGTGTGTAATTGAAGCATTCATTCACTGTAAATGGATACAGCTCAGTTGTTGAAAATGGAGGTCTATTATACGAAACAACACTTTACCTCTGATCCGAATACAGTTCCTCATCCACCTGGTGCAATATAGACATCAGATAATTCATTAATTATCAGATCTACAAGGTGGCATTTTTATTTATATCTTCATGCTGTTTTTCCGATTATAGTGCATTTTAAGTGTTTTGCTTATTTCAAAATTCAAGTGACTGCAGTCACTTGAATGTATGTAACAACTCGAACTCTAGGCAAACTGGTTCGAGTTTTGACTTTAGCTCTAAAGCATCTTGCCTACCGGACAAGTCTTTATATGAATTAACTTAATTTCAATATATTTTATGAGAAACTCACCAACAAATGTTTGAACTGTTTGTCGTTGCCATTCATATTGTGAGGGGAACCTTACCACAATGTCTTACGGTATTTCTTACTGCTTAACCCTAAAATCGCCCCGAATCATACCGAAGTATGGCATTCATATATATTTTCCTAAAACTTACTGTGTCAAAAACGCATTGAAGTATGTATATTAAACCTAAATGAAACAAAGAAATGTTTTCTTTTGCCAAACACGACGGTATTTTGCTGGAAAAAAATGCTATAACATTATACTCATAACCGAGGACGTTAATAATTTATTTTTAAGATGGTTAAAAAAGTGAAAATGACCCTAATATTAAATATCATAACGAACTTCCTAAACAGAATACAGGATCATTTAAATAATGGAAGAAAGGCGAAGTTATTTCTTTGAAAGTCTTCCGCAGTAAGTCATATTTAAAAGACGTGTTTCGTATTGCAAAACTACAAATGTGCTGCGTTATTCTCGTTACTCGCTCGTAATATATCAGTAGTTAATATTCACTGAAGTTTCGATTTACCGATATTCTGAAGTAAAATATTATAAGAGTGCATCATGTCCCCAATGTAGGGATGCGAACTCCCTAAACGATTGTCCATTACCATCAGTGTGTCAGTGAGAGGTAAACGTCCCCGAAGGTTGAGTTAGTGTGTCAGTGTCAGAAAAATGTCCCCGAAGTACGGTACTGTCCTCAGTTTGTCAGTGCAAGTAATTGACCCCAAAGGACGGTGGGGTCCTCAGTGTGAGAAAAATGTCCCGGCTGTTTCGTGAAATATCAAGCTATAAAGTTTACGATATATAGACAAAATAAATATCAAAATCTGTCAAATGAGACATGGCAGGTATCGTAACGAAGTTTGAAGGCTGTAGAATAAGTGGAAAGTGGTGTCCTCATTTGAAGGTGGAAATCACGTATCCTCATTCTACACCATATACCAGTATGTGTGTGTGTGTGTGAACGTGTGTGTGTGCGTGCGTGCGTGTGTGTGTGTGTGCGTGTGTAGGTGCGTGTGTGTGTTGTATAGTAACACACTAAAAAACAAACAATTTTTTTTTACGAATTATCATAAAAGCATTACTGCAACATTCATTTTTATCGAAATCTTAATACCTATTGATAATCAAAGCGCTGTGAGCGCTGTGAGCGCTGAAGGCATAGGAGCTATAGGTTAACTCCCCGAAAAACAACTTTTGACCTACGTGTTTTGCGCTGAACCTTACCTAACGCGCGGGTCGAAATGTGCAGAGGACGAAATTCAATATATTACAAAGAATGAATGAATGATTCACAAATATATGGGTGGCAGGGAAGTTTGTTTTATTATAAAACGTACGTTAAATGAAAAATAATCGCAGAGTCAACATTATAAATTGTTTAAGCCAATAAAAATAGTTCGATCTTCGCTTTGTACAACTTCAAGCGATATGATCTGATGATGTGGATCGAAAATTATTGTGTACCAAGGACAACACCTTGAAACAGAAATAAACAAAGCAATACCAGCAATGAAATATAAATACAGTACTGTACAATGTGTATAACAGAGAAAACCAAAAATGATTCTGGGTTACCTTGTAGTTGTAATCGGTGAAACCGTCCACTGGGCCTTGACATGCAGCGATAAATGGCGGGTGATTTTGATCACGTGAGTTGCTTCTCGGGAATGTACGTAAATTAAATCTTTTTTAGAGAAACTTTGTTTTTAGGTAAATATATATGTAATAACATCGGAAATTTGAAAATCAAACTACAAACTTTTATATCGAGCTCCGTACGTTTCCGTCAATTTCCGTAAATATCTTTACTTTTCCGTGATATGCATATGATTATCTTCCGTAATCGGCTAACAGCGCATTAATTTCTAAAACAGAAAAAAAATGTGTAATGCAGCCCGTAAGCTATAGACCTTCCTCCAATCGTTTGAAGTTGTATTTACTCTTTTTATTTGTAATATGTTCTTATCATATGCGACATTCAAACAGAAGATTGATCTGGTCTGTCTTGCACTACTTTCGCATAGCGCATGTTTACAGTTGTTATTCGCACATAGCACAGTTAAATTTCTTGTAGTGTTTGAAATGTGGTATGCTAACTTAGGCCTAGGGGACTTTCAGTCCCCAGGCCAAAAATGAATCACACGATGCTGTGAAAAAAATGGTCCGTTAATCCCTACTATTATCTAAACAATTACGTCAGATTTTCGGGTTTGTACAAAGTAACATTATCCCGCATATTGTCAAAGATGAAATGGACCATCCTTCCCTAAGACATCACACGCTTTGGCTTTGTTCGATGTATAGAAGGGCAATCAACGTGAAGATACAGTACAGCACAGGCGGATTCCGTTTTTGCCGCGCTATAGCGCGGGAGGTTTTACAACGCGGGAGCAATAAAACCATGTCGCATCACGCGGCATATGATTGTATATGCGGCATCTATATGCCGCGTGTCATTTGCGATATGCGACAAGTACCATGCCGCGTCACGCTGCATAAAGGATTAATTTTTCCTTTAAAAATTAATGCCTTTTGCACAATGTACAAAATGTACATGTAATTCTTTAAACGGTTTTTATAAGATATAATTTATGTTTAAACAAATAATTATTGTATATGATTAAAAGTTGTTCTTTTATTCTAAATTTTTATTACAGATATCATTGTTTGTCGCAAGAATTATAATATTATTAAATCAATAATTTGTCGTCGTTTTGATGTATGTATTTAAACAAAATTGATTCCGACGCTTGCTTTGAAGTTGGGGATAATTAGTGTCACATCTTAATTGAGTAGACACTTATTGCTAATATTAACAAAGGGTGATGATTGCCATTGTCTACAGTACTGTCAGCATGTTTTTCATTTTAATGAACCATAAAGTAAGATAATCGGCTAAAACAGATATCATTGGCAATTTACTGTCGAAGTAGTTAAGACAGGATTATTTTAGTGTCAAGTATTTCAAACTCTTTTATTTTGTGGAACTTTGCATTATTGTATTTATATACTAATAAGTGTTGCTTTGTGTGAATGTGATGGCTTCACGTCAAGCTTCTAAACAGGACATGGATTTTTCTAGACGATTATATAGCATTCTGTATTCGCTTCATTTCTGCGATATGACTTCCTTTTACTAACTGTTGAAATGTTTGTTCCGAATAAATTATTAGTTTAGACATAATTTATTACATTATTTCTTAAGTGGTTATTAAACAAGTCTGTATTTAAATTACTGCAACAATTTCTTAACCGTGTGTGATAAATATTTACAATTCTCGCGCCTTTAAAATAGAACTGATCTGGTAATAAATTATTTTTATGTTTATACATAATAACAACTTTTTGAAAATTACGCCTGTCACTCAAAGGTAACCATCCTATTTCCTGAATAAGTTTATTTGTAGAAACTGATCGAGGTAAACTAAATATGTTATTCGTTCTTGGACTCTGATTTGAGCTACAAAGACACAATAATCTTAAATAAATACTGAAACAGATGATAACCGCAAACTGTCGATTTACTGCATTTGAAGAAACTATTACAATGTATACATATGTTCCTTTTTGCCGTCATACTTTGCGACAAAAGCAATATGTTTGTTATAAATGTAAGAACTGACAATTTTTTGCGCCTGAATGTACAACAAATCGGCATCAACTTTTAAATGTACGGTACTACATTAAGTTTCTAAAGCTGACATTTCTAGCTTTCAATTTGGTGAATTTCGTACGGCGCAGAACTGGTCATGATCTGCACTGATTGAAATTCATGCAGAACAATTGCTGCTAACATGAAAATTGTTACTTTATCAAAACAACAATCTCTCAGCGCTGACTGCACCCATATGATCAGTAGATAACTTCACAAAAATAAAGTAACAGCCTAAATACTGTACGTCCACTTATCAACCACCTACATTGTGAGAGCTCGAACAAGAAGGAGAGTACATCCGTTCCAGCCGTATTTTGGTCGTTCTAACAGACAGGCAGTTTACCTTATTACAGTAAAATCCGTATATCGCGACTCCGGATATAAACTAACTTCGCATTTAACGAACAGTTCTTCTGGGCCCGATTTTTCCTTTTTTATGTTTAATGTGAAAAGATGCGGTTATATCGTACTCAGTTTATAAGGGAACTTTGGATATAGTCTTCTACATTTCACATGTATAACCTTGTTAAAAGAGCATACCAACACAATTGCTAAGTACAATGTTCAAGTGATAATATTTTTCGTAAACAATTATGAGCGTTTCTTTAAACGCATGCAGACCGGGAGAAATCCCATTTTTGGAGAAAAAAGCATGTTAAATAGTCAAGTTTTGGCAATTGAGCGAAAATCGGCTTCATTCAATTGTGTCAAATACAAAATTATTTTGTTTCAGTATTGCCAATGAAAACATGAACCGTCTTTTTAATGCTTTAATAATCTTTGCAATTATTTTACATACGGATATAGAAAAGGATAACAGTTATAGATATGTATAACTGTCAAAGGTGGTAGAAATATCAAAAGCAACTGTAAGTTGATGGTTGGGATTTGACTATAAAAATACTTGTTCGATATGTATTTTAGTTCGATATATATAAGAAACGTCGATATATGGATATAAGGAACTCAATGATATAAGGAACACATTAGATAGATCCCTGACAGTTTGTTATAAGCAGAATTTACTGCATACCGGTACTACGTTTTTCTCACCTACAAGATACAAATTTCCACCAAATACCAGTGATAGATAACCTAATACTTAACTGCTGATCTCTCATCGCTGCCGGTTTAATTTTTACGTAAATTAAAAGTAACAAGCACATCACATGCATACGAAAAAATGACTGTAAAACTATTAAAAAAATAAACATAGGGTTGTGGGTATTCTTTTTCTTAGTTAGATTATTTTCTATACATTTATAGCAGTTTTGAAGCAGAATTCGAGAAAAGGCCCATTCTGTATTTACACTTGTTTCTGCTTACTTGCGTGAAAATCAATTTAACATGTCCGTTAAGTAGTGGATAAGGAAATCCCATTCTCATGTATTTCAGTGTTAATTTACAGTAAATACTTAGTTCTGTCGTGATTCTTTTAAGCATCCTTTTTTCAATTATCAACATTTAAAGTGATCACGATGCTTTAATATTATTCTTAACATTTTTCTTCTTGGTCGTACTCTGTCATTCAATGTAGCATTTGTCGATCTCTGCATTAAGATAATTAATTCAAAATAATTGCACGGGTTAAGGTATTTCTTTTTCATCTCACAGTTCTAAAACACGTTTCTACATACATGTTTTTATGGTTACTAAAACGTACTGGTATACACATGTAATTACTACAAACATTTAAGACTGAAATTTTATTGGTTACAATAAAGAATACATTGTACATCATTATTGAAAAACAAAGTTTTATACATGTGTACAATACAATATAGTACACATTTTTTATTTCATCGCTTTTACCTGTATAGGAAATGACATGCCGCATTACGTCGCGACACGCGGCATCACGCGACGAGACTCGTTGTCGCGCTTGAATGCGCTTGATTGTTATTTTGTCTTTCAGATGCGGCAATTGAATGCCGCATACAATTTGCGATGTCGCGTCACGCGTTTGATTTCCCGCCGCATGTCCATGCTTTTAGACTCTTATTTACATGCCGCATTGACGCATATGCGTGGGGTTTCGCCTGTGCTGTACTGTATACTAAGCAATTTTAAACACTTGCCCGTGATGTGAATTCAAATTATTTTGTAGAAAAAGAATTGATTTTGGATATGCAACATAAAAACAAAAATAATATCAAACAGGGAATGCCACGTACCAAAAACGCAGCCTCCCCAAAACGAGCCCCACAGCACCCAGAAGTGCACACCACCAACACACACACAAAAACACACACACGCACACACACACACAATCATGTACACACACACACATATACACTACCAACACACACTAGCATACAAAGCAAACACACGAGGACAAAACGAACAATTAAAGGAACACAGTGGGGCACCGCCTTGGAACGGTCAGTGGCAAAAACACCACTGGGGAGCTTAAACCGGTTTATGGTGCGCACCCAACCTCACTCTTACCCCCACCATGTTCCAAAGTCACAGGACAGTGTAAATAAAAGTAATCCCTGCTAGGTGAATCTCTAACACACGCAATGGAAACAAAAGGCAAGTTATGTAAAACACAAAAATGCTTGCATACATGTCATACTGTACCTTAAATTGGTTTGATCTAAAAGATTTTAAAATAAATTAAAAAAGGTATATCAGCTAGCATAGAATATTGCTAAAACGGTTTTTTCTATGAGTTTACCCACTGACCTAGTTTTGGACCACAGATGACCCATATGCAAACTCAATCTAGAGTTCACCAAGACTGTATATAATTCCGACTAAGGATCATGAAGATTCAATGAAAAATGGAACATCTATTGTATACACAAGGGTTTTCATTGATTTGATCCAGTGACCTAATTTTTTACCCAACTTGACTCATATTAGTACTCTACCTTAAGTTCATCAAAGCAATCATACTAACCAAGTTCATGGAGATCGAATGAAAATGCAACCTTTATTGCATACAAAGGTTTTGTCTATGATTTGATCCCATGACCAAGTTTTTGAAACAAGATGACCCATATTCGAATCGACGTAGATTACATAAAGGCAGTCATTGTGATCAAGCTTCCTGAAGCTCCAGTGAAAAATGCAGTCTCATTTGCATACACAAGGTAAAATGTGCACAGGCGACACGCAGACGATAGAAAGACATAAAGACGACGGACACCATGCGATCACAATTACCAACCTTGGGTACTTTGTGTTGTGTTGAGCTAAAAAAACGCTTTAAAAAGCAGCAGAATATTTATATTACTCACTTTTAATGCCCAATACTCAGTACACGTTAGTATCAATACTCCGGTACACTAGAAATCAAAATAAACAATACCCAGTACACTAACTTTAGTTATATATGTATCAATATTTTGGGCCCGAAATAACGTTTGTGGACAAGATCTTCAACACTTATGTCTGGTATTTGCCCAAATAATTTGCTCGAATCAGATTATTCAAATCTAAGCACATTTGCGAAATAAAACGGTAAACATTACCAACGGTCGAACTTTTCAAGTGAGCAGGCAATCTTGTTTTTGGCATTTTAACATATTAACCGACATCATTTACAGCTCGGGTATACACTGGACTAAGATAGTCATTCAAGTATCCAAAAACTCAAAAAGAAACACAATATAATGAGCATAAGATTAAATATCGGATTTTAACTTACCCCAATTATAACACGTTCCTCGCGAAAACTAATTATTTGTGCTCACTTAGGCCCTAATACCCGGTGGTCGTTCATCCGCAGTGATAATACAACTAAATATTATTACGATTTGAAAGTAGATCTAGGGGTCACTGAAATAGGTTCAGCTGAGTATCTGTTACTAATTATGCAAAACAGGGGTGCCTGTGATAAACAGAACAATAAAATTTTGTTGGAATAGTTTCCACTTTATTGTACATCACACAAATAGAGGACAGATATAACAATAGTAATTCTTAAAGAGAATAGATTTAAAATATGTTATACATTCTACTCGTCATTTCATTGCCGGTTGAACAGTTCTAAACTTCCGGTCAAAAGCTAGCTTTAATATACAGCTGCTCTGAAACACATCTATACATGTAGGTATATCTACATGTACATACATTTGTTTTTGTATACGCAGTGATTGTTGTATAAATGTTTGACAAAACAGTTGGCTGCGATAAGGCCAAAAAAAATATCTGTTTTTCGGGTACCCCGACCCTACCTGGCGAAACCCCCGACCCTAGTTTTTTTTCAAACAAAGTAAAAAAAATGTGAAGTGTCCCTTCCCTATGTTACAGTATGCATGTAGACTAACTAGCATTTTTGGACCGTTACCCTAAACACAGATTGTTCTTTTCCAACCCTAAGAATTTTTTCACTTTTCACTTTTAAATTTAAAAAAAAGCTTTGTCCCTACCCTATCTAACATGTTTGGGACTGTTGCCCTAAACACACATTTTTTTGCGTTATGAGTTTCTTTTATCAAAGGGCTATACACATTTGATTTTTCATTTATACATACATTATACTATGTTTTAAAAAATTCAAGCATGCCTTGCCCCTTTGTCTTTTGTGTCAGTGACTGCCAGTGAGCATCATACATGTACATTGACATATCTAATTAGTGATTGTATATTCTTCCACAGAATTGGTTGACCATTGATGTCAGAGCTGCTGTGAAAGAGGATAGCCAAACAAGGAAACTAAAGGACATTTAGCTGATATTTAGACTGTAGCGGGGTAATAGCAGTTTCGTAAAAAGTAAAGATTACATTCAAATAATTAAAGGTAACTTAGTACTATAATAGTGTTTCTATTCAGAAATCGGGTTTTTAAAAGTTTTTCAAGCAAAGAAGGGTCAGTTTAGCTGGTAAGACAGCAGCTGTCTTGGTAACATAAGAACTTCATATAATTTTACATCCAACTTGCTAAGGCGTAAAAAAATATGTTTGTTTCAGGTTTCCCGACCTACCCTATTTTTTTGCCCCGACCCTAGAACATTTGTTGCGTGTTTATATTTTTTAGCATAAATTCATTAAAATCTACGTTGAATTTGGTTTGTTTGAGAATAAACAACCCCCCCCCCCCCTCCCCAAAAAATTCCCTACCTACCTACCCTATTTTTGGGGGGCATTAAACCTAAAACAAACATTTGTTTTCGGCGTAATGGGACTTTAACCAATACTATAATACTTACAAGATAAATTTATTGATTTTGCTATAAAATTTCTGTATTTCAGTGTTGCATCTTTAACAGTTTCTTATTGGCTTTTTTTATTCATTTCAGGTAAAAACAACAATACCGTGAATGAAGTGATTTTTGGAGTACTTAAAGGCTTTTTTTTAACTTAAAGATAAATAACAACGTTTTGTGAAGAATGAGCTGGTTTCGGGAAACATCAATGCACAATTGACCAAATATTCTTGTTGAAAAAACTGGTGGATATGTATTTAACAGGCAACAAAAAACTGTTTTGGCCTTTGTAGATAACAGCCAAGCGACATTGGGCTCTATGAGTCATATTGCCTTATGGCGTAAAATATTAAGTTGTAGTTTATCGATGGTGAATGTTTTTAGCTAACCGTTAAAGGTGGTCAATCATATTTAAGCAACATTTGATGACAATTTTTACTTTTTGTATACTCTGTTAGAGATTTATCTAAGGAACAAGAAGACCCATTACATAGAGTTAGATCCCTATTCGAAATTTACATTTTATTTACTTTTATAAAATGTTGTTATTACTCCCCTTTATTAATTTGAAAGTAATTAAAAAGTTGAGTATTTCTTTTTTATTTCAATATAATTTCTACTTTTACATTTGCATTGGATAGATATACAAATATTTTAACATCCTGAATCAAAAGGCAAGTTTTAAAACTACGTGTAGTTTCTGAATTCATTTATTTCCAATCTATTTTGGGTGCGCAACCAAGATAGGTAAAGGGAGGTAATAATATTTTTTCAAACTTGCATTTCTAATGAATTCCATCTAAATAATTATATAATTTTTAATGCAAACATTTTACAACTATAATACAATAGGTTTTATATGTATATCTTTCCTTAGGCAAAGTATGTGTATCAAATTTGTACTTATGATAAAATAACTCTTTTTTTCTCATTTTAGAGAAAATCAAATTTTAAAAATACTTCCAGTGAAAATTTTACTTGATTTAAGCGCTAAGTGAACATAAATGAGTGTAATTGATCAGTGGCCGAGTGCATTATTAAAAGCGGTCGTAGGCCTACGTCCGGCTTATCTAGAGCGTAGATAACGGTCGCAAAATTTAATCCGAGTGCATAAACGAGACGTAGCGTAAGTCGGGTAGTAAATCTAGCACGAAAGTCACGACTGCTATGGAGTAGGCGTAACTACAGCGTAGTTGAATTTTTATATACATTATCATATCAAATATCAGTAAAGGCAATTTTTTTGGTGTAATTGTTTGTTGGAGACATATGGTTTTGTCATGGGTGTCCATCTATAGATGTCTGAACATCGTCTGTCTGTAATATAGCGTTTCCAGTGATATCTCTTGACCTACTCGAAGGTTTTGGAAAAAAATTTTAAGATATCAAGTCGATATACGGAACTCATGTTTAATCCAGCTCGGTTCGAGGGCAAGGCAACAAACGTTTCCGTTCTGTCTTTCATGAAATCCTTAAAGAGAAATGAAAAAACTTCACCTGATCGAGACGATATTCAGACATCTATAGATCAGTTCAGGGTAATGGACGCATGGTTCAACGGCTAATTCTAGAGACATGTAAATCAATCTATCAAAGGAAAGACCTTGAACAACTACAGTTCGTACGGTCGCAAAATTTAGTCCGAGTGCATAAACGAGACGTAGCGTAAGTCAAGTAGTAAATCTAGCACGAAAGTCACGACTGCTATGGAGTAGGCGTAACTATAGCGTACTTGAATTTTTATATACTTTATCATATCAAATATCAGTAAAGGCAATATTTTTGGTGTAATAGTCTGTTGGAGACATATGGTTTTGTCTTAAGGTGTCCATCTGTTTGCTCGTCTGTCTGTAATATAGCGTTCCAAGTGATATCTCTTGAACTACTCGGTTTTAGAACAAAATTTTAAGATATCAAGTCGATATACGGAACTCCTGTTTCATCCGGCTCGGTTCGAGGGTAAGGCAACATTCGGCTTTAAATCTGTCTTCTGTCTTCCATGAAAGCCTTAAAGGGTAATAAAAAAACTTCACCTGATCGAGGCGATGCCAAGACATCTATAAATCAGTTCAGGGTTATGGACACGGTCACACCGGGTACAACGGTTAAATTCGAGAGACATATAAATCAATCTATGAAAGGAAAGCGTATACTCAGACTTTTAACATTTCGGTATTTAAAAGTAGGTGAAAAGGTTAAAATTTCATACATATATTCTATTTTATAATTTAAGTAACATATCTTTCGGCACACTTATTCTCTCCTTAAGACCACTTAATTAAAAAAAAATTAACTAACATAATGATAAGTCAAATAAAAGAAGGTCAACAATTTATTAAAAAGGGGATTTTACATAACAAAACTCAAATGCATACTTCCTGTTATCATAATAAAAAAAAATGTTAGGCTTCCACAATCCAGACATTCAAACTAGGTCAAACACACTCACAGATCAAATTGGTCACCGCGATTGGCCTACTTTTTGGCAATCAATCAAATTCAATCTTTGGCTAAAACTGACTGAAAATTGCAATCAGGTAAATCTCTCCTCTTTTCGGCTTCAATATTCTACTTTTCTAGGCATGAAGGGAGACACGCCGGGGTCTCATCCAAAACATAAGCTAAAAGTTTAGCTTTGGACGGACCTTGATAAAATCACTTTCAAATCAAATCAAATCAAATCAACTCAGACTTTTAACAACTACAGTTTGTACTGATTACATGTACTTACATGTAATTGGTTTGATCTAAAGAAAACGTTTGAAGAAGTTCGAGTCTCAAGTACAGTTTACATAGTTGTGAAACAAACAGACAGACCGACTGCCAAGCCAAACAACTGCCGAAACTGTGATTTCTAAATACCCTTTCCCATACACCCTCTTAAAATAAAATTACAGCGAAATCCATATAGGGGCCTTCTTTTGTCAACTTCGCTTATGAAATCCTTGTTAACTAGACGCAATATATGTTATAGTTCACATATAAAACGTTGTAACATTCAGCATAATCTTTCTTTATACGACTATTACAATAGATATTTCATTTGAACAGTGAAGAGCTAGATCTAATACTTTTAGTTACATGTTGCAACTATTTCAGAGTTCATTTTAAATCTAAGAAATTGTTAAGTTCCTAGACATGTTGATATTCTCGTATTCATACAAAACAGGCAATTTTAAATTTTAGAAATACTTTTTGTAAAAAAAGTGTTATATTTCTAGACATGTTCCCATTATTTAAAACAGATTATCTTAACATATGCATATAAAATATCATGCATTGAAACAAGAAATACAATGATTTTGCACGAGAAATATGTGGTACAATAATTAAGACAGTCGTAACCCGGGCGTATCTACAACGGACGTACGCTCGCTTTATGCACTCGACTTAAAATCCCGTTGTACGACAGGATTAGTTACGCCAGCGCAGATCGTTTACGACAGCGCAATCTACGCCTTTTTTATGCACTCGGCCACATATGTTTAAGTTTCAAACAAATCTGTAACATGGTAAAATCTGATTGACCACCTTTAGTTTAATATATATATCAGGTTTGTCATGTGTTCAAATTGATTGAAAGTGTTTGATTTTTTCTAGTCTAACAGGGTGGAAATCTATCTCCTGTTTTGATTTAATTACTAGCTCACCTGGCACTTTGTGCCAGGTTGAGCTTAACGGATGAATAATTGTCCGTCGTCCGTCGACATCGCCTCTGAAATCACTTGGCCAATGGCCAATGTTGATGAAACTTAGCAGGGATGTTCCTTCCCTGAAGCTCTACCAAAGTTGCTCAAAGAATTCCATTCCATGCAGAACTCTGGTTGCTATGGCAACAATTAATGTTCCTCTATTTAGTTTGTTCAAATCAAGCCCCTTGGATCAAAATTGACCACGCCTGTGTGTGTGAGGGGGTCCCTTTACTTTATATAGAGTTATAGGAAATCCCAAGCTCCCACTGAGTTCCTATAGCAACCACTAACTTTCCAAGCAACCACTGACTCTTAGCAGCAAGTGCATTAGAACTCAGATGAGCGATATAGTGCCATCATGGCCCTCTTGTTCTTAAATTACCCAAATGAGTTTATTTTACAAGAGCACGATAGTCCATAATTTCTGTCAAAGAAGGCCAATTAAGTATTTTGTTTCCATTGCGTGTGTTAGAGATTCACCTAGCAGGGATTACTTTTATTTACACTGTCCTGTGACTTCGGAACATGATGGGGGTAAGAGTGAGGTTGGGTGCGCACCATAAACCGGTTTAAGCTCCCCAGTGGTGTTTTTGCCACTGACCGTTCCAAGGCGGTGCCCCACTGTGTTCCTTTAATTGTTCGTTTTGTCCTCGTGTGTTTGCTTTGTATGCTAGTGTGTGTTGGTAGTGTATATGTGTGTGTGTACATGATTGTGTGTGTGCGTGTGTGTGTGTGCGTGTGTGTGTGTGCGTGTGTGTGTATGTGTGTGTGTTGGTGGTGTGCACTTCTGGGTGCTGTGGGGCTCGTTTTGGGGAGGCTGCGTTTTTGGTACGTGGCATTCCCTGTTTGATATTATTTTTGTTTTTAAGTGATTATGATGTAGAAGTCTTCTTTAGATAATGATGTTGACATATAGTCCAGTCAGCGTATCCTGAAAAGGGGGTCAACCTAGACATAATTGCAAAAGTTTTCCTTTTGTGCTGTATTGTTTCAATAATACCTGTACTTCAATATAATAAAAGTCCCAGGTTGGGGCAAGTGCATAACTGCTAAAATTTTAGCCCGAATGTCACCACTGTCTAAATCAGAATTTAAACCAATTTATGACAATCTATAACAAAAACACATTATATAGTGGCCTGGAAAAAGATGATCAAGTCACTATTGCAATCCCTTTGTGTATTTGTATTATTTTAATGAAGCAAACAACAAAAACACAACATTTACTTCAATAATTACTTTTATGAAATGATCTTAAGGGGTAAAATTACCACACCCACTTCTCTATAAGTACAAACACATAACCATTGTACTATCTGCATTACCTTAGAAATAAAGTTCCTCTTTGGATTTGTAAAAGGATATTTCACTATTTGCACGTGCAGATGGACATATCTGGCTCGAGGGTAACTGTTTTGGCGGTAACGAGGCTCTACCGAGTAACCGCCAAATGAGTTACCCGAGAGCCGGATATTCTCATCTGCACGTGCAGCCAGTGATAGATTTTTTTTCTTGCCTACCATATTCGATTAATAGTTGCAGAAATAAAATAAAAGAAATGACTTATATTTACGTGCTATTTTCTTGTTATAATGTATAAATTTACATATTCATTCATAAAAGTAGTTCTTACTGACGTCATTAAGTCATCTTCAGGGGGTGTTAGATGAGATTTTCCAGCACTTGTAAAAACTGCAGATATCCCGATCTGATATGCAAGAACAAATTATCTGTACATGACTGTTACATCAGAAATTTAAAGAAGAATCCTGTATTCTCGGGGACAAAGTCCATTAAAAAGCATGAACGATTCATTAAATTGTTGCAACATAATTACCATCTCATCATAAAAGAATTTACTTGCACTAGAAATCAACAAAATCAAGGCGACAATATCCAGTTCAAATAAACATTCAGTTTCGAGTACTATATATTTGTATAAATACATTTTGAATGATCACAGTAAATAATACTAAGTGACTACTGGTATCCACCATACTGTAATTCAATATACTAATGTTTAACGTGTATGAAATATAACACATTTCTGATGACCTCTTGGTAGATGTAATTAATCATTTATTTGTACAGATATTGCATAGACAGATATATTAATATGTCTGTGTGGCTATAACGTGAAGGAAAATCTTGTAAGCAACAAAAATTTAGCAAACACAAATATAAAGTGATATACATTTGTAGATTACTACAAACATAGTTAGAAGGAAACACTAATTGACAGTCTCACTCTGTATACTGATATAATTAAATAAATAGCTCCATTTGCTATAGAACTTATTCTCTTTTTGATATCATCTTAATACATTCGTAATAAATGATTTAAAGTTATGTAACCCTTCAATATTTGTACAATAAAACATTCAATATCATCAGCACATTTTTCTTAAGACATTTACATTATATATTATTCATTAGCATTTACACCTATAAAACAACTTACTAATACCAAATACATGTAATAGTGAATAACAGTTTTATCATAGATACTGCAATATGTATTCATAAGTGGAAGAATTTCCAATCTAATCATACATCATAATTATGTAAAGACTTCTAAGTCAGCCAAACTAAACGAGTTAGAGACACCTTTACAATCTCAACACAAGCACCTGAACACTCGTGGCCATGCTTATGACATGTAGTACATTTTTTAAAATCACAATTGGCTTTTCAGTTGCAACAGACTATTTGCAGAGGTTTTTCAGATCTGAAAAAGATTTTCTTCAACTTGGCAGAGTATTTGTGTAAAAGCAGTTCTAGCAAATCAGTGTCCTCACCAACTACAATGACGCTAGTATTATTTGGCTTTTCGATAGCAATATTTACAATCAGACAGTCTGCAACATGACTTGCATGCTTCACCAGCCATGAAAATGAAGTTTTGTTTATTTTTTGGTTGATTCAAAAATACTTATTTTTCACTTGAAATAGCGTTTCAATTGAAAACAACTGAACCAAGTCTTCCTCTTGTACGACGAATATGTGTTATATCGTTGATTGTTGGTCCATTCATGTAACCATTAAAACAACAAGGATCATGCTTCCTGTGTATTTGTGACATATGTATTTGGAGTAGTTGTTACATATATCACCAAATGAAGAACCTTGGGTCCAGGAAAGGTGCTGAAGAAGTGAACCACGGTCAATCACAAAGCAAGTTTTCTTATCAAAAGTACCAAATTCCCCTTCAGAACAGTCACCCTGTTTCCGCAATGCATCAGCTAATGTTGATATTTGGGCTTGTCTTGGGAATCAGAATTGTCTGACAGCAATGACGGAATACTACAAAGCTCAAATAAGAACACTTTTGCTGTATTGTCAACATGCCTATGTGCTGCTGTCGTCAAACGTTGTAACAGTAATTGTGTGTCGATTAGAACTCCTTCACCAGAAACCTTCACTGATGTTTTATCATAAACGTTATTTAAAAAGAGTTTTGCTACATATCATGGATCGTTTCTTGTTATTATATAGGAGATGTTCTCCTATACATTGGCTTAATGGAGACTGATTCCCTGTCTGAAATGGTTCTACTTTAAGTTCTAGTCCTGCAAAGATTTTGAAAATACTTATAAACACACAAAATACACATTATCTTTATAAATGTACTAATCTGGGGTGAACAAATCGTGAGCAGAAGTAATTTACACGACCCATGTATGCGTCTGCATTTAAAAAATGGAAAGACAGCCTGGCATCTTTTTGTACAACGTATACGTAAGACCACACTGATAATGAATATTTAGTTTTCTCATTACAACAAATCTTTTTAATAACAAAAATGAATATCATGGATCATTAATAAATTCGAGTTAGGTTCTCACATCTTCAGCACTGCTGAATACGTGTCTTTATTCCATATCTTTTGATACTATATGGTAGATGTTATCAGTACAGCTCTGGGAGATTATGCAAAAAACGAAACTCGGAGACAAGACTTCGAGTGAGGTTGGAGTGACTTCGAGTACGGAGAAATATCGCGTCACTTCGCGAGAGTAAAATCGCGGCACTTCGAGTGGTTTCACAGATAAGTGAATGGGTTTACGGCAAATTTATTATATTCGACTGAAATGTTTCTACGTGCGAATTGTTTTGTGTTTTATGCATATTAAATTCAAAACTATTTGGCGACCGACGTACATTTGTATAGCGGGTTCAATATATTGTATCACCAAAAAAAGGAAACTTACTCATAACATTATCTATTCCAAACTATTAATTTGATAATAAAAAAATATCAGACTATTGTCTTTGTCTCAAACTGTCAAAATCCCGGCCTTTTTGATGCCACGAGCTTCACTAAGATCAATCAAAACTCACATGTACAATCTAGCGTAGGCGATTTTCTTAGATCTCGTAACACCTTATGATTAAAAGAGGTTGCAGTAAAATAATTTATTCGGCAAACGTTACTCAAACAATAAATGACACATAAAAACGGTCACGCTTCCGTAAAACAGAACGTTTTGTTTTAATCAAAGAACAGTTGGAACTTTTTGAATGTTAATTGATAAATACTTTTGCATTATCGAATTAACACATAAGTGGTTTCATGTTCTGTTCTGTTCATATAGCTTGAATTTGCATTTTTTTTTATCAAAAATTGACTGGGTTAATTTCGTCATCCTTTCTGACAGGCTATATTTTTCACAGTTATCGCGAGTGACAAATGCTAAGGGACCAATGAAACAATTACAGCGGATTTTTAACGGAATAGATATTTTAAATCAGCATAGAGGTGAGAAATATTTTAGGTTTTGATAAATAATAACTCAATACTTTTTGAAACAATAAGAAAATACATAACGCTGTGATAGTATACATTAGCGGGGATTCGCAACGAAAATACGTCGGCGGCGATGTCTTATTTGATTGTGATTCAATGGATTTAAATACAACAGTTCGCTTTTACAGATGTATTTTACCAAAGTTTTTTTATGAATATTTACACTCGAAGTCACTCCAAAATACCGCAAAAACGCGAAGTCCCGCGATCGATATTTTCACTCCAAACGCCCGTGAAGTCACTCCATTGACTTTTCTCCTAGTTACTCGCAGTCACGTTATTTCCATTAACTTCACACTTTACGTTTTTTTTTTGCATAATCCTCCAGAAATGTACTGTTATGCCTTTTGTCCAGCAACACACTGGTTCGATGGTGTATGTCGTGAAAATGATTTGAAAAATCTTATTGACACTCGGATACACATTGTCTGTATCAAATTGACAAATATATGTAAAAAAGTTCGTGAAATTCCGTGAAGACCCGTGAATTCATTCAATTATGACCATTTTACGCTTCCGTATTTGAATTTATTTTCGAAAACCACCACATGATTCATGACTCTATTTTTCTGTTTTTGTACACCAACTCACGTCAAAATGTCTGAAACTGTTTACTTTGCTAATTATAAACGGGATATATCCTTAAAAACAAAACAAAAAAATACTTTTTCGTCTCTAAACATTCTCAAGGTCGCCAGTGTTATCAACGTAATTATTTGCAGATTTCTTTCACGCAAACTTGTGTACGTATGTTTACCGTCAAAATTAATAAACATTGTTATTGCATAAATAGTTACTAATATCAATAACCTATATAAATACCTCAAAATGATGCGATTATCGATTTCCTCTTCGCTAATCACAAAATAAACAAAGTATCCTCCGCCATGATAGTTCCGTGACGTCATCAATTTTGTAACTATTACGTAGGTATGGTAGCGTATCAGGGACATGTCGCAGAATGACATTTTCAAAACATTTAAGTCCATTTTTTTCACTTACTGCACCAGCAAAATAGCGGGACTTTTTGCTATAAAAAAGGTTTATTTCGCATAGTGCAAAAAGAAATTCTTTTGCAATTTTGTCTAGGTCATAACTTTCCCTGACTGGACTTATAGTTTTTTTCAGCTAAAATGCTCATAGTTTATTGTGATCGCCTGATGTCAGTCTTCCGTCTGTCTGTCTACACTTGACCTTGTGTATGCAATAGAATCTGCTTATTTTCATTGGATCTAGGTGAAACTTGGTCAGAATGACAGCCTTGATGAAATCTTTTTTCAGTTCGAATAGGATCATCTGGGGTCAAAAACTGGGTCACGGGGTCAAATCAAAGAAAACCCTTGTCACTCACATGTGTATGCAATAGAGGTTGCATTTATCTTTTTTTCGTTCGAATTTTCGAATTCAAGTATGGGTCATTTGGAGTCGAAAACTTTGTCATCGGGTAAAATCATTGAAAAACCTAGTGTATGCAATAGAGATTGCATTTTTAATTGGATCTTCATGACACTTGGTCAGATTGACTGCCTTAATAACTCAAGGCCACATTGTTATATGGATCATCTGGGCTAAAGAACTATGTCATGGGGTCAAATCATAGAAAACCCCTGTGCATGCAGTATAGGTTGCATATGTCTTTGGATTTTTATGAAACTTGGTCAAAGTGGCTATCTTGGTGTATTCTAGATAGAGCTTTGCATATTGGTCATATGGGTTCAAAACTTAGGTCACAGAGTCAAATCATAGCAACTTCATGAAACTTGGACATAATGGTTATCTTAATGCAATCAAGATCAAGGTGGAATGTGGTTCCTCTGGGGTCAGAAACTAGGTCACATATTAAAAACCATGTGTATGCCACACAGATGACATTTACAACCCCATCCTCATGTAAATTGGTCCGCAGTACGGGTCAAACAGAATGTTTGTGTTAATGATATTTAGTTTAGGGCTGAACTTTAGTCAAATATTGTCATAAGTATGTCCCTGGTGAGCGATTAAGGGCCATCATGGCCTATGTTTCATAAGATCTTTATGAAACTTGGTCAGAATGACTGTCTTAAAGAAATTTAGGTTGAGTTTGAATATGGGTCATTTTGGGTTTAAATGTCACAAGGTATAATCAAAGAAAAACCATATTTATCATGCAATAGAGGTAGCATTTTTCATTGGATCTTCATAAACTTTGAGTCGGATGTTTTCCTTGATAAGATCATACTGTAGAATCGAACAGAAGATACATGTATACTTGTGTACTTTAAATAATTGAACGCACACCAAATACAGGTACACTATCGCCAAATATATGTGTTAGGGTCGGTCGGGGCTTGCAAAAAAATTAAGGTTGGTTTACAGCTTTTTATCTCTTAGATACTTGAAAATTGGTATTTTTGGTCTTATTTTGTTCATACACTAGAAGAAATTATTGAATAAGAGGCCTACGGGGTATTCGTTATTTGCACTTTTTGTATAACCTACACTGTTAACTTCTGGAAATAAAGAAATTATTACTGTAACAGCAGTTGTTATTATTATCTTTACAGAAAAAGCAATGTACACTGTAGTAGGAGTAATTGAATGCAGAGAAAACAACACCTTTGCATTTTATTAACACAGCTGTGCAGACACTATATACCAAGCATGCAATTAAAGACTATACAATTTACACAAACTACAGAACTGTCAAATATACTGCAGAAAATACAATGTATACTCTGCAGACTATACCATGCATTCTCTGCAGGTCTGCAGACTATACCATGCATAATCTGCATGCCTGCAGACTATACCATGCATAGTCTGCAGGTCTGCAGACTATACCATGCATACTCTGCAAGTCTGCAGACTATACAATGCATACTCTGCATGTGTGCAGACTATATAATGCATAGTCTGCAGGTCTGCTTGCATCTGCTTTCATCTGTTTCAAGGCAGAGGTGCATTTGTTCATCTTTACCTTGCTTATAATCAGAATGCGTGCAAATCTGTTGAGGTGCTCTTTTAATGGACTGCGTCTTGCCAGACCTTGATTCATTGATTATTTGATATGCAACACTTTGGATTACATACACACTCAATGTTGGCGTGAGTTATACAGGCAGAAAGGCTGTCCTCCTAATTAATATCCTCATGACCGCTGTCAAACCGCTACTATACGACTGGTTCAAGCAATCTGGACAATTTTTCTTATTTTCAAGATTTTTCTCGGAAAAAAAAATAACGTGTTTAAATAAGAATTATTATCATAAATCTACAATTTCTTCTTATAGAAGCACCATATTTGAATATGAAAGACATTAAGTCGTGGTGATTGCCCTCGCACTAATTCTCCGAACGTTTACTCTGTAGCCACAAGGACACGACTTGCAATAA
This sequence comes from Saxidomus purpurata, assembly GCA_022818135.1. Taxonomy (NCBI): domain Eukaryota; kingdom Metazoa; phylum Mollusca; class Bivalvia; order Venerida; family Veneridae; genus Saxidomus; species Saxidomus purpurata. The sequence goes on from JAFMSR010000037.1 coordinate 467,611, forward strand.
AAACATTCCTTTGTCGGTAATTTATTTCTGTATTATGGAATTTATATGAGAAATACATTAAAACATTCTTACATCGTAATTTCATTGATCAGGTCAATTTGAATCTTGATTTATACGCGTTAAAATCTGTACAAAAAGGGGCATTACTCTGTCAAATACGACCTTGACCTATAAAATCTGGCTGCATCACGACTCTTTTGTCATAAGCAATACAATTTGAAAGTTAAATGAAGAAATCTTAAGAAATGGCAAATTTATAGCCAAAATCTAAGTACATAAAGGGGCATTACACTGTTAAATATGACCTTGACCTACACAATTACGCGGCATCACAACCCTTCTGTCATAAGCAATGCAATTTGAAAGTAAGATGAAGAAATCTTAAGAAATGGCAAAGTAACAGCCAACGTTAACTTTTCATGACAAAAGTACAAAAAGGGGCATAACTCTGTCAAGTATGACATTGACCTTTAACCTATGGCGTCGTCATAACTTTTTTGCCATAAGAAATACAATTGTAAAGTTTGATGAAGAAATCTTAAGAAATGGCAAAGTTATAGCTAACGTTAAGATTATGTGATGGACGGATGGACCGAGGGACCCTAGGACAAAGCGATCACATTGTACATCGCCTTTTCTCCGAAAGGGCGACACAAAAACGGTCACGAAAATGCATTTTATTCAGTTCAAACTTCAGATATACTCATTTTATAAAAACAAAAATAATATCAAACAGGGAATGCCACGTACCAAAAACGCAGCCTCCCCAAAACGAACCCCACAGCACCCAGAAGTGCACACCACCAACACACACACACACACACACACGCACACACACACGACACACACATACACAATCATGTACACACACACATAAACACTACCAACACACACTAGCATACAAAGCAAACACACGAGGACAAAACGAACAATTAAAGGAACACAGTGGGGCACCGCCTTGGAACGGTCAGTGGCAAAAACACCACTGGGGAGCTTAAACCGGTTTATGGTGCGCACCCAACCTCACTCTTACCCCCACCATGTTCCAAAGTCACAGGACAGTGTAAATAAAAGTAATCCCTGCTAGGTGAATCTCTAACACACGCAATGGAAACAAAAGGCATGGTATGTAAAACACAAAAATGCTCGTGTATAAATATATAAAAAGCAAACCTTGAGAACCAAAAAACGTATGTACTCAATGCCTTTGCAGAAGGCAGAGCACCAAGAGAAACACCCTTAAGGGCCCGACGAAACAGGCCAGAGGACAGAAATCAAAACAGTTTCGTCCCAGTGGGATTTAAAAACTGCCCATCACAGAGTCCTCCCCCTCTTCCGTCAGACACAATCAAAGAGGGAAGCATAGCGTCCAACTGTAAACGGGTTGAACACCAAACATGCGGTGTGTCTCAAAACAGTTGGGTCGTAACCTCTTTTAACAAAACGTTTTATAATTTTAGCAAATACAGTTGGAAAATTGCCATGACCCAAAATCTTACGAAGTTTGTAAACCACATCCCCATAAAAATCGGGTTTTGAAATACCTTCTCGCAGAAGAGTCTTTAGATAACTATTGAATTTCAAAACCAAATCAGAATTACGATAGTAAAATTTAGCAAAATATTTACGCAATTTGTAATAACGGTAGCCCTGTTGAAGAAGTTTATTTGTAATATATTGATTACGTTCATTGAAATCCTCAACATAACTACACGCTCTGGCAAACCGAATTAACTGAGAAATGTATACCCCATAAGATGTAGCATGAGGTACATCCCCATCCAAATGGGGGAAATTTACAATACTAAAATTAAAATCATCCCTCTTGTCATAAATTTTGGTATGTATAATATTGTTATAAATAGAGAGATGTAAATCTAGAAAAAAATCAGTGCTGCATATCTTTTCTTAAATTATGATTGACTTTGAAAAGTAATATCACTTTAACCCTAATGTATATTTATCATTTGCTGAAATAAAGACATATGCGTCAGTTTTTCAACGGCTTTTCTTATCTTTAACTTTATCTTTCATAGTGTCAATAACATGATAACATGGCAATTGCTGTGCTAAGAATCGGTATAGTAAAATGAATAAAACAAGAGGTGTCAGTTTGGCAGGGCGCTCGGCTTTTCTCAGTGCTTGTCAATAAAACAAAACTTTTGGCAGTAAAAGGCAAACCCTGAATCTGTGTATTTTCAACCTGTAAACAGGGGCCATAAATCATACAGCATGACAGTGCCAGTTGCACACACGAAGGAACTCAAAGTTGCATTAAAACAAATTTTAAAGAGATATATACTCTTGCTTAAAGATGAGTGTCATGATGGTACATAGATATTACAACTTTTAAGTAATATCATAAATGATTAAGTAAATAAGTGGATAAGTATGATTCTAAGTAGAAAAGGCCACACTTTAAAAAAAATCTTTGACAAAATTACTTTCTCTTGCCTTCAAGTTGGGCTCATCATGTTCAACAAGTATTCAAACTTTCAAAGTAATATCTCAAATGGTCCAGTCAATAAATGGACTGGTACAAAAAACTTAACCGAGATTCTTCGTCGAAAAAAGGGCCTTAATTTCAAAAACTAATTCTTGACAGAGTTATCTTCTCCTGCTTACATGAGGGTCATGATGCAAAAAAAGTATGCCAAGTTTAACAGCAATATCTCAAAGGGTAAATTCAACAAGAGTATTTTACCCATATTCAATGTATTTTTTAAGTCGAAAAAGGGCCATCATTCTTGTAAAACCTTCACAGAGCTACCATGTGTTCTGAGTACGTGGAGGTACTGATTCAGAAATAATGTTTGGTTTGGAGTGTTTTATCGAAATTGAAGCATTACCCGGAGGTGATGTGCCGGGCGGAATATTTCACGAGGGCGAAGCCCGAGTGAATTATTACGCAAGCACATTACCAAATTTTGATAAAGCACTCAAAGCCATAGATTATTTCGAGTCTATTAAGCCGATTTATAAAATCAATCGTAACTACTACGGACCTTTTTTCTGTTCGACGGTACGCAGGCAAATTACGGACGGGGAATGCTTCAATTTCGAAAAAGCACTCCAAGCCATAGATTATTTCGATTCTTATAAGCCGAATTTATGAAAACTATTGTAAGTTCTACGGACCTTTTTTCAGTTCTGCGGTAATGTGTAAAATGGCATAAGTAGTGGATGTTGGAATTCACTCCTCTATTTCGAACCACCATTCAAGATATCATAGATAGCTATATTACACAGACTTATTTTAGTCTAATCATCTAATACATAAAATATATAAAATACGTGACTGTGATATTATGCAGAAGGCGTCAAATTCAGAATCAAACAAAGCAGACAATCAATTTTAAATGCGCACCTCTAAACTGGAATGTACAACGTTTTAACGTAGAGTAATAACTTCAATGTGATGACGTAAACGTTTTCATTTATTACTTCGTCTCCCGGAGTCAAAACACTGCATGACGATTAATCCTGATTTCTTTTGGCCTTTTTGAAGGAAAACAATGTGAAGGTGTCTAAGATTTCGCTGTCGCAATCAAATATAATATTTAAGGTATAAATCATAACTATTGCATGCGACTGGTGTATTTATACAGATATAATTCTGACTTTAGTATTTTTTTTCTGCGTGGGAGTAAATTAGAAACGTCTGAAAGAGCTACTTCCATGTCTGAAACTCCGACTACTTGTCCGAGTGCTTAAATCATATAAAAGCACTCGAATTGACTATAGAAATATACCATAGGCATATTAGAATGGTTGATAAGTATTGTAAATTTCAATGCAATACCTGTACTGGTTTTGAAAAAAGTGGGGTGGTGCGGAAAACTTAACCAAGTTCAATGTTCATTATACATGTAAATCGAAAAAGGGCCACAATTCAGACAAAGTTCTTAACAGAGTCGTTATGATGGTAAATAAGTATTGTAAGTTTCAAAGAGTTATACATCTTATTGTTTTGCAAACATGTCATCATGTCACGTACGTTTCACGACGCCAGATGTCAGCATACTTAACATTAAAGAAACGGGACACTGAAGAATAGATGATACTTTCCATATATGTTGAGGACATTTTACGCTAATAAAGATTAAATAAATCAAAGTTTCTTCATAATTATCCTTATTTCACAGTTTTGTCAGATGTATTTCTCATGACTTAATAATATAATTTAAAAAAACAGTTAAACGGCTCTTTTCGTAAGGTATCACCTGACAAAAACAAGAATCTCATACACTAAAATCTTGAACATTTTTAGTTTTACTGTGTTTAGCAGATATGTAAACCTGTACATTTTTGGAAAGGCATTTTCTATATTTATACAATTCAATGAAAACAAATGATGGTGCTCATGATTAAAAAAAGATTTAGATCACGTAATGTAATGAAATGTCTATAATGTTTAATAAAGCTTACAGCTAGGGGAAACAACCTAAATCCAAACAAATTCATTGCATTTTATACGTTGCTTCCTGGTAATAGATTTCTGAAAACGTTATTTGCTATGAGTTTATGACCATTATTGACTAGTAAGGGAGGTGTAACCTTCCATCACAGCACATATAAAAGCATAACATTTATTTGAAGACATATTTCAGAAATATCTAACAAATTTCCCTCAAGCAGGGAATGATAGATGAATTGCAAAAAAAACTATTTTTGTATAGGGGACTACCCCTAGCTGCAAGCCTTGTTAGATATTGGTGATATGTAAGATACATTATCATATTTGTGTCGTTATGATGGGAACCAACATTTATTTCGTTGATTTGTTTGGAGTTTGAAAATAACTTTCCCAAAATGTACATTTTTATAGATTCAAGCGAACGATATTTTAGCTTTTTGTCCGGCGCTTCCTTAAAGACAATTAAAATGTCCTTCATAAGTGACCCCCCCCCCAAACCGCAGGTGGTCAAATATCTTAATCGTTTTATTGCCCCTTATCAGTTTTAATCCTCTCTGATTAGGTCCAGCAGCGTGTCAGTAGACTTGGTATGTAGTACAATAGTAGAACCATAAATTTTATTGATTTGTACAGATAATTGATTTATAACTTATTTCCTGTTGTTTATATAAACTGTTTTATATAATAATGACATTTTACTTTTATTGCAGGATATGAAAAATATTTTAGATAAATGCAGTAAACTGTGATTTTAAAGTTATACTGAGAAAGTTAATATGCTCAAGTAATTAAGCACCTTCCTGTGGTGTGGCCTGAATGCATTTTTGATGTATAAAAAATCCTTCTGACTATTTATTTCTTTGTAAATTATGAGTGCAACTGAACGCTTCTTCTAACTGTAAAATAAGCTAAAACTAAATTTCTCTTATGTATCAAGTGTAACATCTAATCTTAGTGATAATTGGTTTGTTGTAAGAGTAATTGATTGAGTATTTAAAACATTACTCAATCTAACTTTGAAATCACAGTTATTTTTCAGTAATCTAAAAGTAAAAAAAAAAGTTTATGTTTCTGCCATATAAGAAAATAATTTTGAAATAATAACTGCAAGTGTTGATTTTTTTATAATCTAATTTGACTGGGAATTATGTACCTAAAAGGTAACTGATAAAATAGAATAATAACATCTTATGAAGGTCTTAAAATTTATGTATAATTAACTTAATAATTAACTAACATCCCTTTCCTACATTATCTGTACATAATGTAAGGAAGTTATACAGTAGCTGAATATGATAAACAGAAGCTAGTCTACCAGTGACCAGTCATGTTAATTGACATCTACTGTGAATTCGCTGTGAATTCGCATGGCTGACTGGACCCCTGTGGTGAATACCCCACATTCCTGTTCAATTGTCTTTAACGTTATTTTACTTAAGGACAAAAGTTATGTCCGGTATGATTAAAGTAATACAAAACTTAAACTGGATATTTTATTCATAATTAGAAAAGCAAAAGAATATCATCATTTTCGAATCAATTCACACATTTTCAATCTTTGTGACGTCGAATAGAACGTTCATGGGCGTTTAACGCACGTGCAACATGTGTTGTAGGCTCACTGACCTCCAGTCGACATAAAATATTTGCTATCTTGAAAGCTTCGTAATAACAACATAAAAAATTATGTTGAACATGTGTCTAATTTTTTACGTCTTTCGATAGAACTATGCTTTGGTGACAAAATTCTCTTGAATTTTTTGTGATTATAAGCTTCATGTACATGAAATTTAGATAAATGTGAAATTCATGGTTTATGCCGTCACGGTTGATTGAATGTTTTTGTATAAAATTCTTAACACCTTGTGATGTAGCAAGTAGTCTTAAAATATACATTTGCAAATAAAAAATTAAAAGTAATGTACAATTAAAATTTAATTAAACAATTTTGAATCGGACAAAACTTTTGTCCTTGAGTATATTCAGTAAATTTGAGCAAAAATTACGAAAAGTCAAAGAATTGGATATGTCATAAAATGTGTTTCATTTGTATAAAATGTAACTCAATAATTCTTGGCAAAGTTATTACAAAACAAACGTAATGAGATAGAAATGTGAGAGTTGTCATGGTAGTACATGTAATGGTTATCAAGAGCCTACCCAGTACAATGCAAACCTGTATACGCCCAAACCTAATGCATATTTCAAGAAATTTAAACGGATATATTCGAAATGTTTAGACACATATAAAGTTAGACACATCAAATGGATATTTACTTTCCTTCTTGTATGTATTTACATCCTTCAAATGGATACTTTTCTCAAATTTTCAAAAATGAAATATAAATGGTTGTTCTTCTTAATATGTAATAGCACAACCTATATTTGTTTTTTTATAATATTTGACGCCACAATTTACAACGAGTACAAATTTCCAAACTTAATAATCTTCGTTTAAGGAATGACATCTATACAGTATAAAAAAACTATATCTGGGAAGACTACAAGAAATTTAGTAAACATTTCATAATAACAAAGTTAAGAATTAGTTCACTGGAATGCTTAAAATATTTTGTGAAATATATTGTATAGTTTGACGTTGTGGACAACCTTTTGACCTGGAACTGTACATCAAAGAACAACTCAATGTTTTGTGACTCAATTATTTGCATATTACAAAGATGGGTCTTGATTCTCTGTACTGCAGATTTTTTCATAAAACGTTATGTTTGTTATCAGTGAAATGAAAAGATCTTGATAAAAAAAATATTTTTACTTAAATCTAGCCATACATTAATATATTTCCTTTCATAACGTGGGACGATTTTTTTGACAGACGGACGGATGACAGATGCAATGGATGACAATGACGGGACAGCTCATCTTAAGCAGTGCATGCTCAGGTGAGCTAAACTACATGAGAAAGTTTATTTATGAGCAAATAATGCAGTGATAGCTCGCGAAACCGATGATACATATATATTTGTTACTACTAACGAGAGCGCTACATACGAATACTCTTACGCACATGTTCGAGTTAGTGAAGTAGTCTGACCATAAGTCAATCGTAGCGTCTTCGTAAACGCATTTGAAAGTAACTAATTACTTTTTTCTTTCTCTTTGGAACCGCCAAAAGGTAGTCCATTTATTTTCTTTAAAACAACATGATAATATAATAACAAATATTACAAAAGAATTAGAAAAACGGGATAGATAATATCATATTACACTTGTTACATTCTTCATAATAGATTCTAATTTTTTCATTCATTCCTATTAGTCCTTGAAAACCTTTCAAAACAGAACAGTCAAAATGTAGGAAATCAAAAACATTATCAAATGAGTATATGTGTGTCTCAGATAAGACATATTTTGAAATTGTGCTGTCAATAGAAATCAAGCAAGCCGTTCTGAAAAAACTATTTTGAATCCTGTATTAATCTGAGTCAAAGGAGCTACACATAATGAATGAGCATCTTCGAAAAATATTTTGACACTTTTTTGAGTTACCTGTCCTTGGTTTACTTATGCATTCTTGATATTTCTAATGGTGCACAAATTCGCACATGGATTATCGGGACATAAGCATGTGGTAATGAATCCAAATTCCATATTACACCAGCTCCCGTTTAGTCAATTACAGAACTACTTCATAACGTGTAGGAAAATTAAATTACAATGTAATGTGTACACTCAACCACTTTTCTAAGTATACACCTAAAAGAAATGTTGTAGTTTATTCAATTTTCAAGATATTTTGATAAATTTTTCAATGTCATAAGATCAAAGATTGATATTTAACATTCCATCAGAGTTATAAAGATAGGTACAAAACTCATTGGTCCGCAGCGCTGTAAACACAATAACACCAATATTCAAAACTCACAACAACATTCAAATTACCAGACTGTCATAAATCTGCGTGTAACACAGACGACCATTTATGTTTCACTAAAATAAAATTAGCAGACATGTGCCAATGTTTGATTATTCAAATCCTTTAAGAAGATGTTAGTGGGCAGATGTAAAGTGTAAAAAGGAACTTTGAGACTTTTGCCTGATTCTTATCCTCCACTTCATTTCGATCGGATGAAGATTTGATGGAAAATGAGCACCCTAATGTTTTTTAACTCATTTATGGATTGGACATAATCGTCTTCAAGAATTGGTATTTGGTACTTCTCCCGAATCTCTAATGGTCAGTTTGTGGTGTGAAAACGTCACTTTCGAGAAAATACAGCACTGTATTGAACCACTTTATCCAATTGACGAGGTTGGTTGGAAAAATGCATGGGAAAGGAAATTCTTAAAAGGTTAGACAGATCATCTCCGTCAATGAATTTAGTGTTGAAAGGATATTTTTATCAAAGCGGGATATTTGAAATTGGTTGCCAAAACCTTTACTGGTCTAGATATTTTAGAAGAAATTTAGAATTACCATAATTTACAGTTTTGTGAATTTCACATTTAGGGGTGTGGTGATGTAAACTCTCTGAGACAATGAAATCACCATTTATGCTCATCAACTTTGTACCGAGTATTGAGAGAATGAATCCAATAATTTGTTGACAAATTTTCATGCCCGTATCTTTCAGAATGATTTATATATGACACATAATTGAAGTGTATACTTAGAAGAGTTGTTGAGTGTATGTATGACTTTATTAAACTAAGTAAGTATTATTTTTCCAGCAATGTCTATGTATAACAAACTATCAGGGAGGTCTCTTTCATACTCAATCTTCCATTCTGTCAGTAAAGCATTTGTTGCTCCCATGCTGTTTTTGAAATGGAGGCCATTTTCTCTCCAGTTGGTTGCTAGCCCTCTGCCTTCTAGAAAATAAACACAGTGAGAAGAGTATGCTAGTATGCTATTTAATAGACTTCACAATGACCAATAAAGTGATGAAATATAATTATTATGCACTGATTGTAATAGAAACAAAGTAAACGATATGCATGTTAATTACACCTCAAATATATTCAAAGGAGAAGCGATTTCCGACTCATGAGACTTTTTCTTAACACGTTTATCTTGAAATAATAATCGTTACAGACACTACACAATCTTTAAATTGAATATTGCAAATACACCAAACTATTTTAAATTAACAGGGCTTACATTCCCTGTTTGATATTATTTTTGTTTTTATAGTGATCTTGCATGAAAATTACAAGGAAAAGATCGAATGCTTTAATTTTTATTCAATAAAGATTGAATTAACTTTGCATAGTTTAAGAAAATATAAAGAAAGCTTATGTATTATTAATTAATTTAGGTTTTCCGTCTTTTGTGATCAAATTTACATTTGTTCACTTACTTTCAATGCTTGTCTGAAACGAAGTAATGTTTTATATACAATTGTTTCAAAATTTATCATTACTTAAAATCAGGGTCTGAAATAAAAGCGTTTAAAGTTTGGACCGCTACACTGGTTTGTCCAGTCAGGTGTTTACTAACAAGTACCGAAAGAAAATGTATTGTCTTCCCCTGTACACGAAAACCATGCCACGCATGTGGGTATTGGCAATGTCAACATGGCCGCTTTACTTTGTCAGACACAAATGAAAGCAGATTACATGATAGTTTGTCCCATTCCACCTTTTTCGTAGGATGCTTAACATGCTTTAAGCGGAAACTACATTTATCCTAAATCCATATTTATGTTAAAAATTTCTAACCTTGTCTTATATATATCTTAGATATAGAAAACTTACGGAAGTGTAAAAAAATAACCTCACCCTGGTGAGAGAAAACAACCATACTCCCTGGTGAGAGAAAACAATCCATTGCCTGCTACGACAAATAACCATACTTCCTTGCAACTTTACTTTTTACAAATCAACATATTTTGAGCAAACTTGGTTATCAGTTTGTAATTATCATTTTTAGGTTGTTTCGCTTTTCAAAAATTGACCGATGATGTCTGAGGATAAGAGTTTTGAACTTTATATGTATCCTTCAGTGGAAGTCATTTCCTGTTCCGTAACTGTAGTAGCATGATTTAAACTATTATGGCACAGGACAATTAGAACATGTTTTACACTAAATATATCTATTTTCACAAAAAGGTCTATAAGGAGCATGCAATTTTTACCGGTCCAGGCCAGTGTTAGCCACGTAAGTATAATATGAAAATTTTAAAAAATAAACTTTTAGACAATGCTACATATAAATTTACCTTTATAGCTCTTTTGCTGCTATATGTCGGTTGTATAGTACTTATACATAACACTACAGCTCTATGGTTCCGTGGTATTCGAACATGCTCGCTCTGCATTAATTGTTCAGAACATTACTACTATACCACATGATTATTCACTTCCGAGTATGAAGCATTTTGTACAAAAAGTGATCTTTTGGACAGGGCGAATTTTGACCCAAGGGGATGATTTGAACAGGTTTGGTAAATAACGCTACACATTGACTACTAGCAGCTCCAGTTTCAGCTTTTCGCTTTTGGACAATTTTACTTTCAAAGTTCCTAAACAAGTCAATCTACAACAACTGGCATCCCTCATCGTAAAGTTTGAACTTAGGTGTACAAATCACCTCAATTCTAATGCAAATTTCATTGCTTTTTATGCCCCCTTCGAAGAAGAGGGGTATATTGATTTGCAGATGTCGGTCGGTCGGTATGTCTGTCCGTCCGTATGTCCGTCCGTCTACCAACCGGTTTTAGGATGATAACTCAAGAACGCTTGGGCCTAGGATCCTGAAACTTAATGTGGAGGTTGTTCCAGCAGAGGAGCCCCATTGTTTTTTATGTCAGTATGTCAAAGGTCAAGGTCACAGTGACCCGGAATAGTAAAACGGTTTCCGGCTGATAACTAAAAAATGATTGGACTTAGCATCTTGAAACTTGATGTGGATATTTGTCATGACCAGCAGATGATCTGTATTGATTTTAAGGTCAGTAGGTCAAATTTCAAGGTCACAGTGACTCATAATTTTAAAACAGTTTCCGAACGATAACTTGAGAACACTTGGGCTGAACATCTTGAAACTTGATGTGGAGGTTGGTCATAACCGGTAGAAGACCTCTAACGGATTTAAAATGAGAAGTTCAAAGGTCAAGGTCACAGTGACCCTTAATTGTAAAATCGTTTCCGCTCAATAACTTAAGTTAGGAGTGACCAATTGCAATGAAATTTTGTTTGTAGGTAGTTTGCGGGGAGAGGAAGATTGGGTTGCATTTGGTGTCACTAGGATCAAGGTCACTGTTACTCAAAATAGAAAAATGGTGAGGAATGACCAATTGCAAGGAAACTTGGTGTGTAGGTAGCTTGCATAGAAAGGAAGATATTTAAATATTTTTTCTTTTAAATTTTTATATTGTTTAAACAATTTTTTTTTTCGAGGTGTGTGTGTGGGGGGAGAGGGGCGGGCAGTCCATGTTACTAAAAACACATTTTTTTTTGCGAAGTATTTTTTTTTTATTTTAAAATAGTTTTACGCCAACAAAAATTGTATAGGTCAAGGTAGGTCAAGGTCACTTGAATTTTTTAGTGAAAGTCCAAGAAGCTTGGACCTATATAATTGTGTTAAAAGCTATTGTGAACGCCAAAAGTTCCTAAAAGATCACATAGGCACCTCATTCGGGAATTAGGAATTTACCTTTTTGTTGGCTTTGTTATACCAACAGTTTGAAATATTTATATATGTTATATATAATATATTTGTTAGGTGTAAAATTAAGAATCGAAAATGCCTCAAGTTTGATTTATTTTAGTATTTATAGTTTATGATTTTGAAAAATGTCAATGCATCTGTTTCGTGGAAATTATATTATAGGTGTTTATTCAAATGTTCATTAGATATGTTTATAATATTGAAGCTTCTTAAAATACACAAATACATTGTTATGTAAGAAATTGTCATAAAACTAGTTTAACAGTGTACTTACAAATTTATAGCATGTTGAAACACATCACACATCACTACCATGTAAAGCATACCTTGAAAGTTATAGTACATAGTAAATTCGTTGTATTGCCAGGCATGATATATATGCCATATTGTCCACATGGTGTCTGACCTTCCTTCTTTCTCTAACGCTTTGTACCAAAATGTCGCCCTATGTCCTGGTAAATACGGTTTCGTTTTCCTATGTCCGTTTAAAGACGAATACCATTCAAGAAAATGATTCCAATTTTTGTTATTTGGTGAGAATCCCCATGATCCAAGAACAGGATAAAGATATACGGTATTATTTACAGGACATTTGACCTGACCGTTTGTCTTCACGTCGAAGGTAATCTGTGAAGCTTGCAGTGTATAACCATTAACATCGGGTATGTGGTCATACATTCGATGGACAACTTTTAGATATCTGTAAAAATACTTTGAAACTGTTAAATCATCCTCTAAGATCACAGCTATTTCTTTACTTTCAGATTCAGGTTTCCATGTAAGAAGCCATTGTCCCATCAGTCCTACCCTTTTTGGATGAATATGTATCTTGTAGTCACCGTGTAAAAATATAAAGCTTCTCGCAGTTTTAAGTGTTGAGTGGTCGACTTTCTCCTGATCTGATCTATCGATCCAAACCTCAAGTATGACCTTGTCAGATTCAAATTCTGCAGTGTTTACAGACTTTAATAATCTAAGTAGTGATGACGATCGATTGAATACTAAAACGATAATTCTTAAGTCATATCGTATATCACTTCCCCCCGAAATATCGTTTGCACTTGAATTTAGTACTCTTAAGTTGTAATTGATTTCTGCTGCATACTTTGTTCCAGAATAAAGTAAATATGCAAAAAATGCACCTACTGTTAGTAAACACAATTTGTAACCGTTTTTCCTGCATAATATTTTACCAAAGATGTTATTATTCATGATTTATATTCATGAATTGAATCTCGAAAATAACTTTAGCTGCACACAGTGCACAGAACGATATCAAATTTCCAACATTGTAACGTAATCGGTATTTAACAAAGATCCGTAAAAGTTATTTAATGATTCGCTGTTTCGATGCTTAATCACAGGGAAAAAAGATTGCAAACGACTCAACTTCAATTCATATTACACTGACATATTTTTAAACCACGACTGTCAGAAGCTTACGAATACATTGCTGTTAGTATATTCCTCATCAGTCGCTTGATTGTAATCCAAAATTAGCATGAGGAATTATAAAATGCATCGTTCAAAATTGCTGAGAAATCATCAATTTGCCTAGTTTAACTTAACAATTGCACTGACCGTTTCTAACAGCACGGTTTCATTTTCGTTCTTGCTGTTTGTTCGCTAACGTTGGAATATAAATGAAAAGACATTTCATGCAATATACAAATACAAGATAGTATGATGTTGAAGATAAACGTCTAAGGTAGGTTTAAAAAACAATGTTTACTGACTTTAAAACTACTCGCATTTATTGACTGAAAAACGTAGTAAATATAGAGTGTCAACTTTATTCAAATTGTAAACATTTGTAGGTTTCATTCTCCTTGCGTATGTGCTTATGTGTAATTGTTACTCTTTATAGTATAGGCATTTAAGTCATAATATAGATATCCTAAATAAAGTTTCCACTGCGTGCTTTCGACTGAAAAACTGACTACTACTCTTTCAATAAGACGTTCTCCAACCTGCCTTATTTAACCGTAATTCAGTATATGCATTATGTTTGTCGGACAGTACTCAACGAACACAACGAACATAAATTTTGTACATATTCAACAGAAAATGGCCAGTCGAATACACCCACTGTGATAGCTATGTACTATCAATGATGATATTTCCAGTCGCAGCTTTATTTCGAACATTGGCTGGGATGTAATGAAATAATTTTTGTTCCAATGTATCGGTAATTGTCGGTAATTGTGTGTAAATTATGACAAATTAAATGCTTCAAGCGTGTTTATCAATCCTGATTTATTATCTTAGAAGCATTAAAATAAAGACACATACAATGAAGAGGAATAATCCTTCAGCTGTCTATTTAGAACTTTTGCCGCATTGAAATTGTTGAGTCCCATGAAACTCCCCAGGCAGTTGATCTATATATGTGAGAATCCCATATCACATACAACACATACAGCTTACATACGCTTTAAAAATTGTTCGACATTATTTTCTACCTTATTAAATATCAATTTTTAACAAAATTTATTTCTCGGCTTTATTCTTTATTTCATGATAATAAGAACAAACGGCTACCTTGATGTAACATTCTACTTTTGGCGGCAATAGTGAGTGTTGTATATATTAAAAATATCAGTGGCATTTCAATGTTCTAATACCTGAAAGTATTTTTGGCAGCACTAGCTTCTAGACAACGTGTTTGTTTTGTTCTTTTTGTGTGCTAATACTTAGAATTAAAGCAGTTTTCGTGACGACGGTATCTAAATGAATAAACCATTTGTCCAGTTTACAAATCCTAGGTCAAACATCCTTTAAAACATTTTTTTGTAATTATTGAGTAATTTGAAATTCATAATTGATTGGATACATGACTTTCTACGGCATGCCACTTATATTAAAGGACCACAATTAAAATAAGAGAACATCATTTTTCTTTTGTTTGTGTTTTCCTTGGAATTGGCGTGCATTACATGACCTATTAACATGTGTGTATCTTGATAATCGTTATAGCCTTACTATATGGCGTTCAGGCACCATGTTGTTGCAATGCATTGCTGGTAATCTTTTCCCTAAGTAAAATGGATCTATCTAAAAATAATTAAAAGTAAATCATTAAGTAGTATTAAGGTCACATCTTAGACAATTTGTTTTGTCACTGAGTTTCCTTAAAACGGCCTTTATCATTGCGTGAAATATCACCTCAATCCCTGATATATGTTTTATATGATACCGCATGTTTGGTGTTCAACCCGTTTACAGTTGGACGCTATGCTTCCCTCTTTGATTGTGTCTGACGGAAGAGGGGGAGGACTCTGTGATGGGCAGTTTTTAAATCCCACTGGGACGAAACTGTTTTGATTTCTGTCCTCTGGCCTGTTTCGTCGGGCCCTTAAGGGTGTTTCTCTTGGTGCTCTGCCTTCTGCAAAGGCATTGAGTACATACGTTTTTTGGTTCTCAAGGTTTACTTTTTATATATTTATACACGAGCATTTTTGTGTTTTACATACCATGCCTTTTGTTTCCATTGCGTGTGTTAGAGATTCACCTAGCAGGGATTACTTTTATTTACACTGTCCTGTGACTTTGGAACATGGTGGGGGTAAGAGTGAGGTTGGGTGCGCACCATAAACCGGTTTAAGCTCCCCAGTGGTGTTTTTGCCACTGACCGTTCCAAGGCGGTGCCCCACTGTGTTCCTTTAATTGTTCGTTTTGTCCTCGTGTGTTTGCTTTGTATGCTAGTGTGTGTTGGTAGTGTATATGTGTGTTTGTACATGATTGTGTGTGTGTGTCGTGTGTGTGTGTGCGTGTGTGTGTGTGTGTGTGTGTGTGTGTGTGTGTGTTGGTGGTGTGCACTTCTGGGTGCTGTGGGGCTCGTTTTGGGGAGGCTGCGTTTTTGGTACGTGGCATTCCCTGTTTGATATTATTTTTGTTTTTTTGAGTTATGCTCAGCTCTAATGTTTTAATTTAAATGAAGAAATTCATGTATTTTACTGTTATCTAAACATTCAGATTTCCTTGATCATTACAGATTCCGATCTTTCAACCGTTTGACATTTCCGTTTAAGGAGTCCAGAATACAACCTCTGCTTCAACTCCCAAACGTCTTGGACTTTTGTCTATGTATATTATTTGTGATATAGTGCTACTCATCTTTAAACACACAATAGACCGATATGTTTTAAAGATATATAACACTTGTCAACATATATGCTATCATCGACAATAACTGTACCATTATTTACATTTTATACAGCTTGTTGAAGTTTCAGTATATTGCAGGTATCTTTGACAGTCAACAATCACTGATGCAATAAACAATTAGAATGGTGTGTCCATATAAGATTAACACATAAGTGTGCAAGCTTAAAATTAAGGTCTGAGGTAAAAGTATACAACAGAGGTACATGTTCATTTACAATAATTCAAACTAACGTATGAATGCATTGTTTTAATTTACAATATTTCAAATCCACATGATAACACCAACTTCGTACATACAACATATGCTTTAGAAAAATCACAGGAATTCAACAAACCATGCTACCTTAACTGATATGGATTGTTCTTGGTTTTACATGATTCCTTGTCCAGGAAGTTAAATAGAGAAACATTACTAGTAAACAACATGTTAGCATCCCCGAACATATCAACTGTCTTATTATCGCAATGTCTCTCCTGACTTCATCACTGACCGTCATTTTAAAAAACCAGAACTATTTATACACGAGCATTTTTGTGTTTTACATACCATGCCTTTTGTTTCCATTGCGTGTGTTAGAGATTCACCTAGCAGGGATTACTTTTATTTACACTGTCCTGTGACTTTGGAACATGGTGGGGGTAAGAGTGAGGTTGGGTGCGCACCATAAACCGGTTTAAGCTCCCCAGTGGTGTTTTTGCCACTGACCGTTCCAAGGCGGTGCCCCACTGTGTTCCTTTAATTGTTCGTTTTGTCCTCGTGTGTTTGCTTTGTATGCTAGTGTGTGTTGGTAGTGTATATGTGTGTTTGTACATGATTGTGTGTGTGTGTCGTGTGTGTGTGTGTGCGTGTGTGTGTGTGTGTGTGTGTGTTGGTGGTGGTGTGCACTTCTGGGTGCTGTGGGGCTCGTTTTGGGGAGGCTGCGTTTTTGGTACGTGGCATTCCCTGTTTGATATTATTTTTGTTTTTTGAGTTATGCTCAGCTCTAATGTTTTAATTTAAATGAAGAAATTCATGTATTTTACTGTTATCTAAACATTCAGATTTCCTTGATCATTACAGATTCCGATCTTTCAACCGTTTGACATTTCCGTTTAAGGAGTCCAGAATACAACCTCTGCTTCAACTCCCAAACGTCTTGGACTTTTGTCTATGTATATTATTTGTGATATAGTGCTACTCATCTTTAAACACACAATAGACCGATATGTTTTAAAGATATATAACACTTGTCAACATATATGCTATCATCGACAATAACTGTACCATTATTTACATTTTATACAGCTTGTTGAAGTTTCAGTATATTGCAGGTATCTTTGACAGTCAACAATCACTGATGCAATAAACAATTAGAATGGTGTGTCCATATAAGATTAACACATAAGTGTGCAAGCTTAAAATTAAG
The DNA here is from genome assembly GCA_022818135.1 of Saxidomus purpurata. Taxonomy (NCBI): domain Eukaryota; kingdom Metazoa; phylum Mollusca; class Bivalvia; order Venerida; family Veneridae; genus Saxidomus; species Saxidomus purpurata. The sequence goes on from JAFMSR010000037.1 coordinate 485,234, forward strand.
GTCTGAGGTAAAAGTATACAACAGAGGTACATGTTCATTTACAATAATTCAATATAACGTATGAATGCATTGTTTTAATTTACAATATTTCAAATCCACATGATAACACCAACTTCGTACATACAACATATGCTTTAGAAAAATCACAGGAATTCAACAAACCATGCTACCTTAACTGATATGGATTGTTCTTGGTTTTACATGATTCCTTGTCCAGGAAGTTAAATAGAGAAACATTACTAGTAAACAACATGTTAGCATCCCCGAACATATCAACTGTCTTATTATCGCAATGTCTCTCCTGACTTCATCACTGACCGTCATTTTAAAAAACCAGAACTTTTGTTTTCCTATCTTCAAGCTCAATTTGAAGTTTTCAGTAATCAGTATGTGAAACGATTATTTGTATAGAAAACCTTTATTAATATCTGAGACAAAAGCAGCAGTATCTTCAAATAAAATACTATATATTGCTATAAAATTAGGATAAACTGGAGTATAACGTTCTATATTTTTAGAGATAACTCATCACTAACCTAGGAAAATAATAATACACTTACCTTACAATCCTTATGTAACCCAATCGGACAGTTGTCCTTACTAGAAAATTGATGGTTATTCCTTACCTCTTTTACACTTATGTATATTTACGTGACATGCATTTAGATAGATTATCTACTAATACAACATTATTTCTAGAGTGCAATTCATTATAAATCAAAAGGCACTTTCTGAAGAATTTACGAATGTAACATACACTATGCTTATAACCATAATAATGTGATGTAGAATGCTGGTTTGCTCGAGCCGTGTGTCAGATCTCATAAGTGCGAAGCACGAGTATAACCCGACCTCGACAAAAGCCAACCCGGCATCTGGATCATATTCTATGCAAATGACCCTTTTATTATAGTATAAACCTTTAATTACTTTCTACATCAATAGAATGAATTTAAGTGGCATTCAAACAGAAATGATATAGCAAAACTCTAACACGTAAAATAAAAGAGTTGTTCATGACGTCATTTACTTGACGTCATTATATAAATAATACGTAACGATCAAATCATATGCGAAGCTTTTCATGTCGTAGACATGCAGTATTCTTCTGTGGACCATTTCTAATAAACACTGGTTCTCTTGTAACATTCTATAAAATTATGTCAGTCTGCCTGATGCATGTTATTTTGCGAAAAAAATAATTGGTGTCAATGTTATAAATGGAAGACCTTTTGTACTTTCATCGCGTGTTCGTCATGTAGCCATTCACAGAATATGACACTCTTTCAATATTTCAATACAAGAATACGATATCATTTCAACATTTCGATACAGATATTTTTACAGTAAAGGTGAATCATACACCCAGGCCCTATATTGGACGGTGAAAGTATACCTGGGTCATGGACTTATTTTAGTTATTTTATGTTTTTACTCCCGTTTTCAATACGGAGCCTTTTTTCCCGTTTTCTTCTCGCTCCGTTTTATGCCGGTTTTCACCGTTGAAAGGCGTGTAAACCGTAATCAGTGAGGATGTGCGAAACGCGTTAAAACCGCTGATTGATCTGCGCATGCGTTGGGAGCGAGTTCTTACGTTATAGTTGTTTTACCGACTACCGAATGCGCATGCATATGTATTAATCACTGTCAAAATGATTATTTAGATACTTTAAATATAAATGTCATAAGATACGTCTCTTAGTGTGTACTCTGGTCAGAAATAGATTTCATTTTGATTTTTATTTCCAAACCAAAGTAAAACAAGAACTATTACATTACCACCAGCGTGTTACTTCTTCGTTTTCATCATTTATTAAGTAAAATAAACAGTTATATTACCAAAAGATGGGGAGTACGGGAAAATACCTGGTGATAGGCAGATCTAATTTAGCACCTGAACTGTCACTACAATGTAAAAATTAACAATAATAAACAAGTAAATCTATATTTGATTAAGTTGAAACATATTCGATCGTATGGTTTCAGTAATGAAATCAAACTTTAAGCCTTCACGGCATGATTTTCCTTGGTCATTTAGCTTAGATATTTTAATTAGACAAATTTATATATTCTCGAATACAACTTAGATTAATCGCCCTTGAGACTCACCACATATGGAATCAACCTCGAAGAGAGACAGGCGATGTCACATGTACAAATATGTGTGTCTTACCTATAAATGCTTCTGTCTTAAGTTAACACTGAAGGTGATGGGGCCCAGGGCTGCCTTTTATAAAGTTCCTAGGACAGAATTAGATTTGAAGTTCAGAATGTTGTCGTACATGTAGGTACGTTTCATTAAAATTCTTCGAATTGCTCTTAATTGCAAAAATACTCCCTACTCTAGGAGCAGTCCATGGCTGTCCTACGTGCAAATTGTGTCTAAATCAACTGCTTTTGTGACTAATGAGCAGTTTTAAAGGTAGATTTCCACTTTTTAGGTGGTTTAAAGGTTTCGGGCCATATCATACAAGTGTTATAAATCTACTGTGTAAATTGGAAGGTGACGAAAAAAATGAAAATCAACATTTTCTTAAATTGTGTTTCAAAATTGCTATAGATCGATAGAAAATGATCTAACTAAGAAAATAAATACCCACAACAATATGTTTATTTCAAAAATAAAAATTCTACAGTCATTTTCCGATTTTTATGATGACGTGCTGTTTGCTTATACTGATTCAATTTATTTGTTTTAACATAATTTGTATGCCAAAACTACGTCGTAAACCACGATTTGTAAAGGAAAAAAGAATAATTGATAGGATGAACGAACTATTTAGATAACTTTATTTCTGTAATTGGAATTCTCTCCAAACTAGATTACCGATGTTATTTCATTGACAGCTTTGTTATTTACGAACGATTACATATATATTTACCTAAAAATAAATTTCTCTATAAAAAAAGATATAATTTACGTACATTCCCGAGAAGGAACTCACGTGATCAAAATCACCCGCCATTTATCGAGGACGCTGCATGTCAAGGCCAAGTGAACGGTTTCACCGATTACAACTACAAGGTAACCCAGAATCATTTTTGGTTTTCTCTGTTATACACATTGTACAGTACTGTATTTATATTTTATTGCTGGTATTGCTTTGTTGATTCCTGTTTCAAGGTTTTGTCCTTGGTACACAATAATTTTCGATCCACATCATCAGATCATATCGCTTGAAGTTGTACAAAGCGCAGATCGAATTATTTTTATTGGCTTAAACAATTTATAATGTTGACTATGTGATTATTTTTCATTTAACGTACGTTTTATAATAAAACAAACTTCCCTGCCACCCATATATTTGTAAATCATTCATTCTGTGTCATATATTTAATTTCGTCCTCTGCACATTTCGACCCGCGCTTTAGGTAAGGTTCAGCGCAAAACACGTAGGTCAAAAGTTGTTTTTTGGGGAGTTAACCTATAGCCCCAAGGCCTTCAGCGCTCACAGCGCTTTGATTAAGAAAAGGATTAGCAATGATTATCTATAGTTTAACATGTGTCATATTAAACTAAATCAAATTATATGTGTATAAGCTTAAATGTGATTGAACGTTTGTGATAATCTTGATTAAACTTAACTTAGTGTACAGGTGACTAAAAATAAATTTTATCTTATTTATCTTATGTATTTGTGCCTACGAAGTTCCTACGTCAGTTTATAACTTCGTTCTTCTGGATTTCTCCACAGGTGGAAGGAACATACCTTTTACCCCCCCCCCCGCCCCCTCCTAGTTTAACCTCTTTTCTATGTTTTTTTGTAAATCTTTAATAAACCAATGTACCAATGTCATTGTCCATGTAAATTTTACTTACGCTACAGCGCAGTTATTTAGTTTTTGTTGACTAAATGCTTTCAATCGCCGTCGGATATATTTTAATAATTTCATTTAATAGCTGTTACAAAACACTGCGCAACATATCGGGCCTTGATGCAGCTGATGCAGTTTGACAATTACAAAAACTGAAAAATGCGTTGTAGCCCATTGGAGTAAAGGTACGATATACGACATGATTTGTAGACTAAACATATATAGTTCATGTTTTAATGGTTGCCTTTCGCAGTTCTGCAATATTAGTTGAGAATTGAGTGAAAATCGAAAATCGCTATACTAGCACTTGCATTTTCGCTTGCAGAAAGAAAACGGCTTGGATTTATCATTGGCAGTAAACTTTTTCGTAAAGCTCTTTCATTCCCTCCTTATTTTGACCAAATTTGTTTGACTTAAGTCAAATTTGAAAGAAATGGAAGAGTTTCTCGAAACGACATGGTTGTTGCGGGCCGCTATATTTAGGACGGCTTTGAAAAATGTTTATGTCAGTGATGTAGTGAATAGATTTTTCCACACGTTTAGAAAGTAGTGAACAGTTTTTATTGTACACCAGCCGGAAGGGGGCAGGTGTCAAAGGTTTGTTTCCTCTACTGATGATTTCTTCACATCTGATTTTGAATAAAACAAATATCTTGTGACAATGTAGTTGATAAAGTGAATCTAACATGTTCATGAGTTGTGGATAAGGAAATTACACCCGAGGGTTGAGATACGTCCAAAAACGAGGCTCTGCCGAGTTGTTTTGGACGTATCTCAACCCGAGGGTGGGATTTCCTTATCCACAACTCAATGGACATGGTAGATTTATTTTCTCACCGTTTAAATCGCATTTTTACACAAGTAAGAAGGATAAATGCAAATACAGGATTGGGATGAAAAAATGAAAATCAACTTTTTCTTGAATTTTACTTCAAAACTGCTATAGATGGATAGAAAATGGTCTAACTAAGAAAATGAATACCAACAACCCTATGTTTATTTCAAAAATAACAATTTTACAGTCATTTTTCGATTTTTATGTCTGCTTACAATTAACGTAAAAATAGTCCGGCAGCGATGTGAGATAAGCGATGTGAGATAAGTTTATCTCACATGGGTAAATGCGCGGAAATATGTATCTCATAGGTGAGAAATATATATTCATAAACTTTTTATGGATCTCTTTTGTGGTGCAAAAGTAACACGCCAGGGCAAGAATAGTACTCAAGGGTCACAGGGTAATCTACCACTGCATTACTGACATAACTGATGTTTTTTTCAGATGCCATCACAAATAGAGGTTCTGTTTATTTTTTGATATACAATTTGCACGAAAAAGAACAAATACATTTTTTCTAGATTGTTCCGGGACATTTTCTGAACATTTAACTTTGCCTAAACAAATATAACTCAACTTTGGATGTATTGATATATAATAAAGAAGTGGTACTAAAGATAATTAAACTAGCTCTAAATAATATGCATTTCAATAACCTTTCTTGTTCATACAGTACCGCCAGCGTTTGACTTACGCGAGATCTCGATTACAGGTAAACGGTTCTTGTTTCCAGTTTGGTTAAATCCGTGTAGCCAATCAGAGTGACTCTAACCGTGTAACGATATTTGAGAACCGTAAAGCCAATCAAAAGTGCTCGATGGACAGGTTTATTCTACGGGTATTGTGCGGGCCTAATTTATCGCCAGATTATTCATTTTTAGAATATGGAAAGTGTTTAGACAATGAAGTACGATGTTTATATGTCATAAACCTCTATAAACTACTGCCAGAAGTCTTTGTTTTACAAAATAGCCAAATGCGTTTCCGAGTGCGTTACGAAGCCTGCCGTTGGAATTGAATGTGCGGGAAATTGCCGATTACATATAATAATTAACATCTGTTTAAGTACTAATATCATGACAGAATCAATTTTAGATAGCAAATTCCAAATATATTCGTGAACATTTTCGGTCCTCACATAGGCCCGCAAAATTCTGCACAATAAACACTTAACGGAAGCTGCAAAAGATGGTGGCAAAAATGTTGAAGTCAGATCGTTTGATGTAAATATTTGTTAAGGTAAGCATACATATTGTGTAAATGTTGTTACATCGATCAAATAAAATATAATTGAAGGGCGCTAGAAGTTTTAAGGCTTGTAATTTCGTTAATGTAGAGTATACAGGATATTGTCATTCATCTGTTCATCACAAAACTGAAAAAGTCTGAAGTTAAAAAAACATAACCAGAACTGGTATTATCTTGTTCTTTGTTCTATGGTACACATAAATAAGCTGCCTCATTTTTGCAGTTTGTATTATTATATATATGATATAATAGCCTAATTAGTCGGTCAATAGCTATTCAAATCTTTTATGTTTATTGTATTGATGTACCGGCAATACATACAATTTGTATAGTAGTTTCCGCTGATATCGCGATTTAAATGGTATCGCGGTAATCTCCCTTTTCTACTTTTCTTTGCCGATCGTAAAGAGGCTGACACTGCAGAGTCACCCATACGTCAACAAGAAGTTGTCTGGTCACGTGACATTAAATAATGTAATACTATATCGTAAATGGGAAGATAAAGTAACTTTTCATGCAATCCCTCCATTTCATACAAATATGTATCTCCTCGTCATCCCTCTCATCCAAAAATTTCTTATAATAAAATTAATTTGATTCAAAAGCCTTGAAAATTGTTTAAATCTAATCTGCCATGTTGTTTTTACGAATAAAGTTGTTTTGATCATGTGATGACGCAAGGGGGCGTGTCTAATGCAATACAAAGTTTTTTTATAGTTCGTAAAGTCATATAATACTGGCAAGCAAGGAAAAGCTTATGGCAAGGAATTATCGGTGGCTATTTAGTTTTCCCGTTCCATGCCTCTATAACTTGTCTGTGTAAAAGAAGTCTTGATCAAAATCTATCGGAGGATTTGTTTTGAAGCTGACTGACAGAAATTATGAGTCAAAGTGTTAAATATTTACTAAAATATCGAGTTTTCATTTCAGCGTACTCGCAACCTTGACATATGTTGTCAACAAAGTCACATGGGGTCATGTGACGGCTGTCTACTTCTTATTTACGCACGATAAATATTTCTTCAATTTTTCTTTAAACATTAGAAATTCAAGTTAAAATACATTTTAACACGTAATAAAAAGGTATTGAAAACAATTTTAAATCCTACACCAGTATATCGGAATGATCTGACTCTTCAATTCTAGGGAAGTAATTTATACTGAATGTATAAGATTTCCCCTTAAATTGAGGGAGGCTCAATGCAGGGAAATCATAGGCTATATTGCCAAACAAACATTCATAAAATGTCGGGAGTTCAAATCCGGCTGGAGAGCTATGCAGGGTGATTTGCAAAACAAGTTGTATCTATTTGACTGAGTAGAAAACGGCTACTTCCGGCAACAATGGCACATGTAGGTATATAGACCTCTAACCATGCCGCAAATAAATATCATTTCTCAAAGACGATTAATTGTTAAAAACCATTAGAAATGATTGTTATTTATGCTTTTCAAATATGTTTGTGTTATACGTGACATGAGCTGAATATCGACGATAAATGCAAGCCGACTTTTACTGATGTAATGCCCATTTTTCGTGTGCTCGTTTTAGGCCCCATATTTACGAGCAGGCTCAACCAAAATAAACAAAAATTATCTCCACCGACGGGAGGTCAAGGTCAAAATTTGCAAAATAGTCAATGCTTTTATTCTGTCCCATCTATTTGTAAATAAAATGAAAAAAAAACATGCAAAATCCACCGGCTTTTCCTTGCTTGCCAGTATGGGCCGTCAGTTTACACACAAAAATAAGAGACACTAGCACGTGCTCCGGAAATGAAAATGACTTGTGCGTTATCAAATTGCGGTCGGCATTCAGAAGAACTATTAGAGAAAGAATAGGTTACCTTATCAAATTGGACTATATGACTTTTGTCAACTTTTGACAAGTTTAAAAGTACTGTAGGACTCTTTTTTTGTTGTTTCAATGAGTTGAGTTGGCCCCTCTGAGTAAACAAAATGGCATTGATACAGTCTGATAATTAGAAAAAAGCTGTTGAATATTTTAGAAAAAATATTTTTCATAAACTTAGACTTCCATGAATCAACAGTGATTTTTATAGTGTGTAAGCTCATTTTGTAAATAGAAAGTAGTGCCCCGATTTAAATATCCCAATTACAGATAATTGTTGGATTTTTGTAAAAGGTGAAAAGTGGTGGATAGCTTCATACGTCATGTACGTTTAAATCTGTTGCACGAAAATCTTTTTTTACTTTATAGTAGAATAGTTGGAGGGAAAGTTCAAACAGATATAAATTGGGGAGAACTACTTTTCTCCTATTTTACTTCCGTTGGAATCGTTAGTACCGCGATACGAGAGAACTCCATCCTTATTCATTTGGCTCATCGGTTTGACATGTTTTTTTAAATCTGATATTTTATAGTTGTCAAACCTCAGTGCCCATTCAAAACTATCTCGCTGGCTTCAATGTCAAATTAATAAAACTAGCAATAGACTTCCCAAGGAACAAGGTACATAGTTTAGAAACTGCTTGCCCGTACAAAGCTATCTTCACTACAGGCTGACTGTTTAAATATGTGCTAACAAATCATCAAAAATTCGAATAATTGCAACATTAATATGTAAATTCCTACCGGGAGAAAGCATTCCTCTGACAGCAATAATAGCTGAACATGTTCAATAAAGTTAAAAACATTCAGTTACAAGTCTGAAGTACGATTTTGTACACATTTGTGTTTAATGGAACTTGCCTTCGATATTTTTTTTTCTCTCCATCATACCAAATGAACGACCTATTACATTGTTAGTTCCTTTTTTCCTTGGTTCGGCGTTACTTCTGCATCTCATGCGCGTGTCAGTCTAAACTCAATACTTCAACTTCGAATGTAAACTGAGAAAGATGGTAGATTATATATATTATACGAAAAGTTGGTGGCAAATGGAATATTTATGTTTTATGTGAATAATGGCAAAGATAATAATGCAAACATCATAAATTCAACAACAAGAATTTTCACAATTATAATAATTCAAAACACAGAACACATTAACATACAACTTTTTGTCTTTAGATAGATAGATTTATTTTAGTATATCACAGATGTACAAACATGGTTAAAACAAACATGATGCATACATACAGATAATTTGATGTATTCACAAGATATGCACATCAATACCAAGGATAACACAAAAAAGGGAAAAGTGATTCTCCCTTATTTCTATTGTGGTCCTTGACATTGATGGCATACCACGGAAATGCACGATTATTTACTTCAAATGAATCAATGGTATCACATGTGTATAATATCACAGACCTGGGTTATTACAACATCATTTTATTCATGAGATCAAAGTATTGTATGACAAAAAAGTTCAGTTTCATGGGCATCAATCAGTTTTATGACACTAAAAACACTGACTAGGTTAAAAAGTAATATACTTAGTATACCTATCTAAGCATTACACTAAAAATGCAAAGAAATCGTTAAGAATGATAAGACACAATGTTAAAACTAGAAAAAAAAGATGTTTGATGCTTCCTTAAATTGCTTAAAAACTGTAATATTACGTATCAGCTGTGGCAAGTTATTCCAAAGGACACATCCCTGTGAAGCAAAATACTTTTTACCAAATCCCTTCACCTTGGGAATACAAAAACAACCATTGTCATTGAAATTTAACCTGGATAGATCATCAGGATTGGGACAAGAAGCCCTAAACCTTGTACAATGAGTGTGTAATGAGTGTACATGATTAAAATGTTCTCCTAGGTAATCTGGAACTATGCCTGACTTAACTTTGAAAACATTACACAAAATAATTTTGTTAACCCGTTCTTCCTATGGTAACCACTTTAAATACCTAAACTGGATTGGACCAACATGAGACATAGAATCCATATTTAAGACGAATCTCACTAATTTGTTTTGGGTTGTTTGAAGTGTACTTTCTTTTCAACAACTGTGTCAAACTTTGGTACCAAAAAGAACAGGCATAATCAAAGCCGCACTGGATGAGGGATGTAACCAATAGCTTTCTGGTATGTTGTGTTAGAAAATCAGGTTTTCTATACAGGAACTTTAACCTAGCGTTGGTTTTACTAATTACTGACCTTGCCATAGGCTCTCCAGACAGGCTTTGGTCAAAAGTGGCGCCAAGATATTTAACTGAATGGACAGCATCAATGATCTTGCCATTGCATAATATTTCCATACCGAATTGAGGCCTTATTTTAGGTTTTGAGACAAACAAAATGGACTCTGTTTTGCCTAAATGCAAATATATTTTGTTACAAATAAGCAATTCACTGACTGTTTCCAGTTCACTGGTAAACACAGTTTCAATCTGGCTTTTACTTTTACCTGTTACCAATATGCCAGAATCACCAGCATATAAATATAATTTATTGTTTACCACTGCTGACAAGTCATTGACGTAGATTAAAAATAAAAGAGGTCCAAGTATGGACCCTTTTACTATTCTAACGGACATTTTGACATCTGCCATTATCACATTTTACTGCTAACTTGATCAAAACATGGCTTTGGTGGCATTTTAGTTTGATGCAAGATTGATGTTTTACAGTATTTTCAGTTCGTCTTTACATGGAACTTTTTTTACATCTTGAGACACAGTCAAAATTCTTTCACCCAGTGGCTCGTGGTCTTGATGTTGACATCATACTTATGTTTTGTCTGCATTCTTCAATGATGCTGCAGCCAAAAATACCGTTGAGAGCCTCAAAGTGAAAACGGTACTAGCAACACATTAATTGGAACCAAAATCAAAACATCTTATTTCGGAATGTCTCAGACATTTAAAATGCCCCCAAAAATTTTAGTCCCAGGAGCACTTTGGATTTAAAATTACATGTAGCCTTTACATAGAGAAATCTCTTACCGATGAGACTGGCAGTTATTTGTATGAAAAACAATCCTTACATTGCTTTTTATTTGTAAATCAAAAGTTCTGCAATACATATACTCATATAGCGCATAATTTTTTACAAGAATATTGCAAAAAATAGGAAACGTGTTCTGAGAATACGTTTAGTGAGGAAGTAGCAAAGGTATGAAAGGAAAGTATACATTGATGTTGTTTAAGAAAAGGTACAGAACACTGAATCTATCATTCTTCTTCCTGTAAATTCATTTTTCTATATAAGAGCATGAAGAGTATTTAAATTGTTCCTGGGACTTGAAATTTTTGCCATGGATGGTCATCAGAATTTTCATTGTAACCATGGTTACATTATACCCCGAAACAAAGTTGTTGGGGCGGGTTATAAGAGTCACCCTGTGGTCGGTCGGTCAGTCTGTTGCATTTGTCCATTGCATTTTTCTTGTCCGGAGCATACCCAATAACTTGAAAACTATTGCTTTGAATTTAAAATAACTTCATACAATAGTCAAGCACAATGAGAGGAATTGCCATGTATAAAAGCCATAATTTTATCTTGATTCAGTACAGAGTTATTGCTAAGAACCATGACTTTATTTTATTATTTTACAAGGTTTCTGTCACATATATCTTCTTCAGCTGAAAAGCAGTCTTGCGGGGATATAAATCACATTTAATGGTAGGTCTAGTTTCTTTCTCTTTCTTTTGCCCCTGATTTTGATTTTGTATTTATAGTTTTCTAAGATTGTTCCGGGGTTTAAAAAGAATGTCAATGCGAGGCAAAATTTTCACAAACTTATGACTTCTAAAAAGTCAAATATGGTTCAAAATATATTTTCAATATTTTTTGATAGTATGCAATGCCATCATGTCCAGCTTATATACGCATGACAATTAAGTGTATGGGGATTGCTACTCAGTGACTGTAAAGGTTTCAAGTTTTTCATATATTCCATTTCAGGCCTCCTTAATTACTGGTGAATGTGACGTTACTTCTGTAGAAGTCCCTCTGCATAGTAGCTGCCAAGTCAAAGAAGTCTCTGCGGATGTTTAAACTTTCAAACGAAAATATTAGGCGGTTTCTGTCAGGGCAGAATGATCATAATCTGTGCTGGTAACAAAGGCAGAAAAACTTGCTACCAGAGGGGTAACAGTTAAAAGATGTTTCTTATAAACGCACCTAATGTAGGGGTAATTGTAAATTATTTTTAGATGTTTCAATTTATCTCAAGTATTACCATGATAACAAAACAAGTAAAAAAACATCTTAAATGTTTTTGTTAATACGAGCATTTTGATTGTATGAGAAAAATAGATTAATTTTTATTATTGTGAAACATTGTGAAATGAAGCTAACTCATTTTCAGGAGAAATTAAATATGCATGTTTCCATTAACCATGTCAACATTTTGCAGTTATGAATTTTGATTTGAATTTTTTTCTTGCCTTGTTACTGTAAATCTGAACATCGCTTATTTTCACTATTCAAGTTTTATTTTCAAAATTTGATTGTAACTTTTTTAAGCTTTCAAATTGTCAAGTACCACACGTATAAGCAAACAAAATACTATTAATCTGTTGCTGACTGGCAGTTTCTAAATGTACTTTTACTTAAATTCACAAACAAACTAAATTAGAAAATAAGATAATACTACCGTAGTTGGTATGTTGCTGTAGCAACTTGTCCCGTTTTAAGATCAGTGTGACAGACAGTACGATAATTCCCTGAGGGGCATTTTTGGCCACCTGCTGATTAATGACCAGAAGTGTAACAAAAACTGTGCAGTACATGTAGTAAACCACCATTTCATTGTGTTCTTTTTAAGGCCTTTAATAAATTTAATTGTAGGTGTAACTTGTTCCAAATATTTTTAGATGAAGTCAATGGAACTTATTTATTTTGATTTTTCAAGTTATAAAGGTCAGATTTAGATTAAATTGACCATAATACATGAATGTCAAGAAAGATGCTTACTTTTAGAAATAATGTGAGAAAACCCTCTCATGAATTATCTCTTATTAGCAGACAAAATTGAAATAACCTTAAAACCACATTGGTAGATTAGTATAAATATGTTCCTTTTAGACAAACAAATCACTTCACTTAATATATAAAAATTGTATAGTGTACTTCAACTCACATAACAAATAAAGATGTATGTACTGTCATATTGATTACTGACAGACGGACGGTGCGATTTTAATATGCCACCCTTCGGGGGCATGCAAAACAAGAGTATAAATCAGTACTAAATGTATTTTTTGATATGGTGTTGTTATTATTTTGCTACATTTTGGATCATGCATTATTGTGTGCGGTTTATTTGTATGACAGCATTTTTAAAATGCCAGTAGTCACCAATTCATTCAAACTACATTGCAATTGTTTCAGCACTTGGTCTTTATCTATTCCTAAAGTTACAAACAATTGCAGTCATAGATTATATAATGAATGTCCTTCACGTGTCTATTAATTCACAAATTATACACAACCTCCGGGATGAGCGGCAGGCACCTTAACCTCTACATCACCGCTCCCTTTTATCAAACTTAACTATTTGCTGTCTTATTTGAAACCAACAGTTAAGTACTTCAGTCATGGATATAAGAGTTAATTGAATAGCAATTTTTGGATTGTCTTTTTATAAATTTGTATTAACAATTGATTAATCATTAATGGGGTCCATTTATGACTGATCAATTGTTATCATTCTTTATAATTTTAAAGCAGAATTGTCCATTTTAACATACATTTGTGCCAGTGAAAACGTTGCAGTGTAGACTAGGATAAAATTGAAAGACAGATAAGTCTATGTTATAAGGACAGTATAGAAGGAAGTTGTCACAAACTATAAATCAAATTGAATTTTACCTTGCATGTTTTGAATTCTATCACCATGATTCTATAAATAGTAAGTTTCAGGAAAAGCAATTAAAAAGACACTATGTTTCTATGTAATTTGCTCAATAATGGATTTAAGTCAGTTGCAAAAAAGATTGTTAGATTTGACTTTTTATATATTTGGCGTATGAAATGGTCCCTTTTATATAGTACATACTAGTTCTTGAGCCTACACTAATTTTATCATGAAAACATGATTATATTTCATTTTTATTTTGTTCTTTTGTTTTTATAAAGGTCCCCTTGTTGAAATACGAGACCTCTACATTTTTATTGTTGCACAACAAAAATTATTGATTGCTCCAGGCAGTATTGAAATCCTTCTTATTAGTATGTTATGTAAGATAGCATAACCTAATAAACCACAGAAAAACAAAGCAGGGTTATATAGGTCCAGATGGTTCTGTTATATAGCACTGACATAGGGATATTCACTGAGTTTTTTTGCTTAATATATCGTAAATATGAGAAAAGAGTGGAAATTGTTCTTAATAGCTTATAATTGGCTTTGTTACCTGAGACACTGTTTGTTTGGGATACACATTTTTATCCTGATTACTGTTAATTAATTGTTTTGAATCTTTACTCTGCTGGTAGCAAATTGCTTTGCTTTTGCAGCTAGTGAAGTTCAAGATCGGTAGACACATCCATCCAGTCTGATCATAATCTGCACAGTTTACTATTCAGTCGATACATTTTCAGTGACCCTTAATTGAACCGTAATTCTCCTATGCAAATTGAATGATTTTAAAATAAAGATATACTGATAGTCTTTAATTATATGATTTGTAGAATAGATGAGATAAATTTCCTACAATTTGCAACGGGGATGGTGATGAATTGCTAGCTGTAAATTTAATATTTGCTTTGAAAATTTAAAAGAGGCATAATAATATGATTAATATCAATACATTCTGATATTTTGAGCAAGACTGATCCAATCCAGATTGTTCTTCATCAGTTCTACAATAATTGTACATACTATACAAAACTTATTTAGTAATATTAATCCTACTGTTCACAACATACTAGTATCTTCAATCATAATCTCTTTTGGTGATAAAAAAGCATGAAAAAAGAAATAAAAAGAAAAGAGTTTGTATTGTTGCCAGTTTTTATAAAGACCTTCAAAGGTTCATCAAAATGATTGACTTTACGGCCTTTGTTGGGTCGCCCTTTCGGAGTAAAGGCGATACATAGGGATCACTTCGACCGTCGGGCCGTCCGACACATAATCTTAACGTTGGCTATAACTTTGCCATGTCTTAATATTTCTTCATCAAACTTAAAATTTATATGGCTTATGACAAAAAGGTCGTGATGCCGTCAAATTTTGTAGATCAAAGTCATATTTGACAGAGTTGTGCCCCTTTTTGTACTTAGATTTGGGCTATACGTTTGCCATTTCTTAAGATTTCTTTATCAAACTTTACAATTGTATTGCTTATGCCTTTTACTGCCCACACTTTTGTTTTATTGGTAAACACTGAGAAAAAAACGTCGAACACGCTGTCTTATGGACAGCTCCTCTTATGCATTGAAATAAGTTATGCTAATTTAAACCAAGCATGATGATACTTAGTTGTTTTTGTGGGGTAAGTCCAGATACAATGAGTGTCCTGGCACTACAGACATTACGGGTTGTCAAAGTTATCTAAGGGGGATTATCTACTGAGGTGACAATGTCTTAGTTAGACTTGGTAAAAGCTTGAGCAGCTATGCTGGTTAGACTTGCTGCATTTATTGGACTTGCTGCGCTCCTTGGACTTGCTGCGCTATTTGGACTTGCTGCACTTCTTGGACTTGCTGCGCTAATTTGATTTGCTGCGATAATTGGACTTGCTGCACTACTTGGACTTGCTGCACTACTTGGACTTGCTGCGCTACTTGGACTTGCTTCACTCCTTGGACTTGCTGCACTTTTTGGACTTGCTGCATTTTTGGACTTGCTGCACTTCTTAGACTTGCTGCACGTTTTGGACTTGCTGCACTTCTTGGACTTGCTGCGCTACTTGGACTTGCTGCGCTACTTGGACTTGCTTCACTCCTTGGACTTGCTGCACTTCTTGGACTTGCTGCACTTTTTGGACTTGCTGCATTTTTGGACTTGCTGCACTTCTTGGACTTGCTGCGCTCCTAAGACTTGCTCGACTACCTAGACTTGCTTCACTAGCTAGACTTGCTGCCTTAGCTAGACTTGCTTAGGAGAGTATCTCCTATCCTATTCACAAAGAGACTTGCTCCATCTAGCAAGAATCAATTTTGACAATACTGAGTGAGCCTTCGAGATCAAGTTTATTTTTTTGATCTCAGCTTGTAATAACAGACTAAGACCTTTTTTATTTATTCAATCAATATATATTTCACACGCGAACCGGATTGAGCGACGCTTTTTATGACGTCACAATACAAATAACGTCGTCAATGTAAATGAACAAATCTGTGTTTCTTTTTTCTGAAATAATGCATTAAAAATGATGTACTACAAAATAAAATAATGTTATTCTTGACACTGGTTCTTTCACAACAGAACACGTAGTCCCGGGTTAACTACTTCATCCGCAAGATAACTACTAATATAAATGTCGTTGATGGAGCCGGAGATCAAACTGGTGAATTGTGGCTTACTAGTCCAGTGTGTATGTATGATTGGATTATGGGTCCAAAGGTCTTGGATCGCCTACTATGAAAAATGGGCCAATATTAAAAAAAAATATATTATTTAATCATTTTTCGTACATATACATGTAAACCAAGTGTCAAAGCACACACAGGTACAATTTTTAGCTTGAATCATCATATATCAAAGACGATGACAGTTGAATTAGACATCCACCGTCGCGGAATTCGTGCGATTTTTTAAGATTTTGTAACTTCGAAAGGAAATGTAAGTATGAGCACAGTCCTCGACAGTCTATTTTTTTTTACACAGAATATTCTTCAGTGTGATTCTGCCATGCCTGAAAAATCTTAAGACTGTCGACAGCTGTGACGGGGGAGAATTTTTAAAAAAATGCGAGTCTTGGAGACATAATGCACGGAGAAAAGTTTATGTGCACACCGTTTCTATGACAGAATGTAAACATATGCCGCACAGGTGTAATGTGTATGCACATTTGCCTTCTAACGTTTCCTTTTGATGTTTTGTTAACAAAATGGAGCACTGAACACACTAAGTAAGTATAAAGGTTTGGATAAAGTATCTTTATTTCTTTAAAAACGTTTGTTTTGTCGTATAAAGGTTATTCAGTATCCGCCAGGTGACTGCACGTGTCAATGTCAAATAAGTTTGATACTTTGGGATTGTTTTGGATTATTGTTCAAGCTTGTGCATTACTGTTTTGATCAGTCTGCACATAAAACCCATAATATTTGTGGAAACTTCAAACCGAAAGTAGAAGAAGGACAGTAACCTTGTAAATGTAACCGTTCCGAGTTTGTCTGTTTACAAACAAATCATACTAAGATGCATGCTATCTGATGGTGTTTTCAGTCAAGTGCAGTAAGAATTCATGTTATTATTGAAAGAGCTCCCCTGGCCCTAGTACAGAATGTGTTTTAAAAGAAATTTTGTTTCAAATTGACTGGGAGTGGGTGGGAAAGTGTGACGCGATCAGAACCACTTTGTACAGTCATGCAGATGGTCAAACTGATTAGTGGCATTGTTTAATGAATCTGGAAAATAAACAGGCTCAAATCTTGGCGCAGGCATGATTCATTCCCTCATATAAGCTCTGATACCTGAATTATTTCCTGACAAAAGTTGATAGGTCGGGAGACATTTCTTAAAAAAATATCATATACATGTATCTACATGATGTGTGTGTTGGCATTAAAATTTATTTACGTTTTTGGATATGTGTAGTAACTGTATCAATGACAGCTTGTTTTGACTGCTTGTACAATCAGTATGTCCAGTGTATAATACTGTTGACAAAAATAGTTTTAAGATTATTGTGGTTAACAGTTATGTGACATGAGTAATAGTTCCAAATGTGAAATGTAAATATTTATATACATCATTTCTTCTGTGTTTTCAAAGTTTAAACTGTTTTTATTGAGATAAGGGGATACAATCAGCATATTATTACACTCCTTTTTCAGTGCGGACTCCATGCAGCCATGATGTTATTCTCCAGTATTGTTTGGATTATACCTAGCAGAGCTTTCACCATACCATGCTCAAGACAGACTCGAGGTAGGCATTGTAAACTGTATTACAGTGGCGCCTGCGTGTAGGTTCCCCGTGTTTGCGTGTAAAAGCGTGTTGCACGCGTGTCGGACACGATCGTGTTGCACGGTATGTTACTGCGCATGCCCAGCGTGCAGCGTGTAGCGTGTAGAACCGTGCAATTGCTAGTGCGCATGCCCAGCGTGCAGCGCGTAGGAAACCGTGCAATTGCTAGTGCGCATGCCCAACATGTAGTCGCTAAACGTGAAACGTGCAAGCGCATATCATTGGGCTACATGTCTTGCTCTGGATAACACCTGGTCAATTCCAGCATATTTCAATCAATCACCTGCATTTTTCGCCAATAGTCTTCCTATCATCCAATCAACCTCGCCGATGCAAAAGGAAGTCGGTAATCGGCGTGTTTAGATTTTATCCAAAGAAGTATGGAAAATAGCCAATTTTTTTTTAATGAAAACATCAGCCCATATACCAGTTATATACGCTAGACAAAGCCTCTGTGCCGAGCTGATACTGTTGTTCAGACTCAGTGGTAAGTTACATTATGTGACAGGAAATATTTACGGTTGCACAGAGGTGACATGCACTACTCTTGTTTTTTAATTGCACTTCTATTTTTTTATGTCGTTCCCAAATCTCACTATTTCCACTTCGAAGGCAGACCGATTTTACAGGTTGACATGACAGTAATAAAATACTGGCCTTTTACCAGTAGGTACTTACTGGAGGGAACGGCCACTGGTAATACCCTCCCGGTAACGAGTTACTAAGTGGTGGGCATGACATCAATAAAAGAAGTTAATGTTACTTTTGCAATTTTTTGTTTAGTGGCTTGACTCCAGCAGGAGCCCACATTTTTATTTATAAATGACATTAATTTTTTTTAATTTTTAATTCTTTCACACAATACTTTAATAGGACTTCAGTACTGGCAAACTTATATTTTATATTCCGATGAGAAACACTGTCGGACCACTAAGAAGTAACCTTGGACACTTCACAGTAACAAGGGGAGTGGTGGTGTAGAGGTTAAAGTGTCAGCCACTCATCCCAGAGGTTGCGGGTTCGAGCCCCATTGGGGTCACGACCGTACCTCCTCATATGACACCAGTACTGGTTTTTCCAGGAAGTGGACTCAAGAGTGACTCGATAAGCTGCAAGCTTTCTTCACAATCAAGCTAAAATAAATTAGCATAAACTTAACTAAACTGTAACGATCCGAACCGTTTTTTTAATTGAGTTTTATCGTTGGTACTAGATAATCAATACAACCAACGCCCCCAGAAGAGGTTAGTTATTTTAAGTTTTCGGAGGATAGTGCAAGATACAGAAAGCGTCCCAATTCCAGAGACACTCTAGGTTCTTTTACATGCCAGGTGTATTACATAATGGGACCTCAGTTTTAAGTCACATCCGAAAGACTGTTTCGGTAGTAATTTTAGTTGGTCAGCCCCGGGAATCAAACCCACAACCCTGAGATTACAAGTCTCATTCACTACCGATTGAGCTAACAGGGCCAACTTTTGAAACTTTTTCAAGGGCTATGTCCGTCTTTATTTTTGTGACTATTTTATTGTCTTAATTCTTTGAGAACACAGTTTACAAATCTGACAGGTTACTCCTGAAGGCAACATATACTCGTAAAATGTGCGGTATACCCATCACTTGGCTGTATATAAATATAATCAAACCTCTTCTATGTCAAAGGTGCCAAATGTTGTAAGATGCGGCCTTATCAGGATAAAAGTGATTCCAATTGTGTTGCAACAATATACTGGTAGTTTGTAAAACAGGGCCTGGCTAATGTGTACCGCAGTTCAAAATTCCTGTACCGCGAGTAAAATGAACTACTCATTTTACACATTGTTAATTAGATCGACACGTCTCGACAAAAATATCACATTACAATTGTTATTTATTAAGGTCTCTGCCACTAAGTCTTGTCGGCCAGTCTGGTGTACAAAAAAAAATGCCGCCTGGTTATATTAAAGAGTTTGAATTGTGTTTATAGTAATAAAAACAATTATATAATTTTATATAAATTGCTTTATATACTAAGTCACCTGTGCAATAAAAGAATAAGGAAACTGTCTGAACTAATTGCTGTTAGTTTCCATAATGTACAGTGATAGCTATTAGTAAAATGCGTCAAAAGTTTGCCGGTTTATGTCATAGCTTACACTTTAAAATGCAATTTTTTTTAAGAGATTAACCAGCGTAAGGTATTCAATGTCGGCATGATCAAGTGCATAAATCTCTACTTACAACATGCTAATTTTCATCCTATCTTAATTTCAGGAAAGAAAGATATTAGTCCAACATGATGATTGATCCAATCGGAAACTGCGAGTCGCTTCCCCAGTGCTCAGATGTACTAGCTATTGTCCATAGTGCCACAGTCAGCAGATTTGTCAAGAAAACAAGTGATCAAATTTGTGTCAGGCACTGTCTGAATAACTTTACATAAAAGACTTGATCAAATAAAGATTAGAAAGTTCAGTGTTAAAATTTAGAAATCTACTGTGAAAGAGAAAGTAATGTTTGAGTGGTTGCTGAAAAATCCTTTGGTCATAGAACAAAAACTTCCAATGCACAAAATATTTCTTAAATAATTTACAACTGTGCAGAAGTATGAACTACTCATTTATATGCACTTTGCAGCATGCTCATGTTTTTCGCTCATTTAATGTAATCGAAAGCAGGATGTACAGAATGAACTGCAGTGTATATCATAAGTACTGGTACATGTATAAAATGAATACTACCTGGATTTTTTAAACATTTTGTTAACGTTGCCACTTGCCAGTCCTGAGACATTCCTTTTAAAGGAGGCTGGCAGAGCAGGTAGGAGTTTAGAAAGAGCTGACCATTTCCTGCTTATAGCAAAAGAGCAATAATTCTGACCATGAGCTGAAAAACTACACAGTGACACTGAATACAACAAGAGTTTCGCCATGCAGTTTTCCTAGAAAACAATCACAGTATATATTTTGATGTCTTTGGTGCTGCAGTATTTGTGTGCGACTGGGTGGCAGAAGACCATAGATCAATCTAGTTAGTCATGTTCAGGCAAATTTTGCATTAGTTGCGTGGCGAACTCGGACAATGAATAAGATGGAGTTAGATAGAGACTACAGCTTTGGAGCATTGAATATAACTTACTGAAATAGAGAAGTGGCCTAATAAATTTTTCTAGTTTGACTTGAGTGAGGAAATATGAAACATCTCATGATTAAAATGATGATGAAAAGAATATTCTATCGGTGTGAGTGCTGGTCAGAACACACGGGAACAGTCATCATGAGTAGATGATATACATTGCAAGAACTTGTTCCACAATCAGAGTGAATTAAATAAGTTTTAACTAAATGATGTTCTTAGTCCATCAGTACTGATGCTTCATTTAATCGAGTGTACACTTCATATTTCACAATACAACTGTAGTACAAGCCTTGATATTGCTCTACAAAAGTTGACACATTTTCAAGAATAAGTCATGTTTAAAGTCCCAGGATCACATTTACAAGTAGCTTACATTTTATCAAGAAAGATATCTTGCTGACAGAAAAGACCTTTATTTGTGCCAAAACCATTCCTAAATTTGCTTTTTAAATCGATAAGTACATATCAGAAACATAGTGCAGTATTGTTTTCAATGCTTTTACAAATGGCAACTCTTTTTCTGAAAGAAACTACTTGAATACAAAAGAAATACATAATTATGTCAACGTCATTGTTTTAGAGTGAATATAACATGATTCTATCATTATCCTATCAATAAATTTATGTAACTGTATCAGTACATTTTAAGTGATCCAGGGGCTTTAATATCTATACAGAAATTACATATTGATACAGTCCATTGTATTAAATTTATCAGTGCATTCATTGCAAATGGTAGTCTTCTTTCAAATTTACAAAATGTCCATTACATAAAGTTAATAAGGGACAAGATCATGGCTTTTTTCCTTTTCTTTTAACCATTAGGGCATACAATACACATTAATTGGCAAGGACCGCCACCTCCATTTAATCACAAACTGCCACCTCTAAGCACCAGTGAACTCAGGAATGAATTGAATAATACAGCAGATACTTTCCAAGTGCCTAGCCTCAAAAGATGTGCAGGGGGGAGATGCCCTATCTCTGGCTTAAGGTTTTTGCAGTGGAAAATATTCAAATGCGTTAGTAATTTGCCGGTACATTAGCTCTATCAATTTGTCTCTCTACAGTTCTTGGTTTTTCTGGCCCGATGCCAAGAGAGGAAGATTCTGTAGAGCGTATCCCGTGTTGTCTGGTCGTTTCGGTCAATTCGATTTGCCTGTAAACTACTTTTGCTTCGACTGATCAAACTTTTACGCTAACTATTTGGTCCAAATTTATCGTAACGGTTGCAATTTAGTCGGGTACATTTTCAACGTTGAAAATTGATTATTGGGGTCCATATTCAATGGGGCCATTACCTATTATTTACGGTAATCAGATTTTTAACACCCTAGTCGTTTCTCCCCTAGTCATTTCTCCCGCAAGATGTTTCTCCCCTAGTCATTTCTCCCCCAAGGCATTTCTCACCTACATCTGGATTAAACTGAGCACTATTTACACCGGCCGTGTACATTACATGTATATCGTTTTTCATGAACAGTGACCTTGTCAGCGGCGTAGCTTCCATTAAGGCCAAAAGGTCCGGGCCTGCACACAATTTTCAAAAGTAGAAATAATGTATAGTCATGAAAACTACATCATATATGTCACGATAGAATTTCAATAGTGGTAAGATTCCGCAGTTCTCTGTATTCTGTGTATATTTTGTCCGAATTATTCAATATGCACCATCAACAAATAGTTACACTATTTAAGGTCAAATTACTCATGGGGGAGCATGCCCCTGGACTCCCCCCCCCACACACATGTTGTGCCTGCACATAATAAAGAACCTAGCTACGCACCTTCCTGCAATATTAATTACCGTTTCTGAGAACCACTGAGTGCTTCTATTTTGGTTTCTGTGAAAAAAAAATTGTTTCTAATTGATGAATATTTCTTCCCAGCGTTCCATCTTCTTTCTTTATACTCAATGCATGAACTGACTACAGGATGATACTAGTTTCAGATAATGTTCCATTCCTAAGAATGTTTTATTTGCCTACAATAAACCTATATTAGACAGTAACTGTGAAAGGGTGCTAGTTTCCTATATATTACATCCGATGGCAGATACATCGCGTGAACATAACACTGTTTTCAGTCAATTTTTCTTTGGTGTGTGCAAAATTACATTTGAAATTGAATAGTTAAGTTGGCCATAATATACCTATAGTTTTGGAAATGTTACTCCAGTCCATAAGAGGCATTGCTATAAGGACTTTTGATTTTTCTCCCAAACAAACAGCCGGCAAGGGGCACAGTACACACCATCCTTTGATGTGGAAAATCGAAACCATCCGTTCCCAATGAGCCAGCGACTGTTAAACTTTCTCATGTTTCCTGACTGGAACCTATTGACATGTTTTTTTTTAAATCTGAAGCAATTATTTAATTAATGTTGTGTACAGCGTACGACTTATGATAAACAAAACAAAGTTTATAAGACCAAAATCTACAAACTGTCTACCCTAGATTTTAAAATTTTAGATTTAAAACGTACCTGTATAATGGAGGCCTACACCCCCATCACCCGGAGGCTCCAATTTTCATTGCATTTTTCGAGTTTTTAAGACTTTCATTTCTTAAACCTTTCATGCTAAATTTTACTCAAGTGAGTAAATAAGTATGGTAGGCTATGCGCCTGACAACTTCAATTTCGAAAGTCCTATTGTGCAAATACCTAGTGTACCTGGCAGATATGTTACTGGAAGTTTTATAGAGATAGGGTATTGAAATCAGTGAGAAAAGATAACATAAAACTTCGACCACGGACTGGTTTAAGGGGTATCTGTCTTATTCATGACAATGTACTGTATCTGCACACAATAGTAATATTGTGCAGCTGTTTCTTCTGTGGGACCAACAAGTCCAAAAATTGCAGCTTCCCCCGGGATGATTCTCGCCAGTGACTTCTTTCTCTTTCCTGTACTGAAAAAGACGCTTTCTGGACTCGCATAATAATTCTGACCAAGTTTCATGAAGATCAAATGAAAAGTGCAACCTATTGCATACACTAGGTTTTTCTATGATTTGACATGGTGCCCTAGTTGTTAACTCCAGATGACCTAAATTCGAACTTGACCTAGATGTCATTATGGTCAAAT
This sequence comes from Saxidomus purpurata, assembly GCA_022818135.1. Lineage (NCBI taxonomy): Eukaryota > Metazoa > Mollusca > Bivalvia > Venerida > Veneridae > Saxidomus > Saxidomus purpurata. Next base: position 509,346 of record JAFMSR010000037.1, read on the forward strand.
TTCATGAAGATCCAGTGAAAAATGCAGCATCTATTGCATACACAATGTTAAGTGCGGACAGAGGATAGAAGACGGACACCAGGCCATCATAATAGCTTACATTGAGCACTTCGTGCTAAAAAGTATAGTAGAATCGTAGTTTTCCCAAAATGCATATCTCACTTTTAATGGAAAACATCAACCTGATTTTGTTTTATATTACCGCCAAGAATCCATGTTCACTGGCAAAATGTTAAGCCAGCCCATTGGGCCTCAGTGGTGCAGAAGTTACAGCATTTGCTTAGTAACTTGAAGGACCAAAAGTTTGATCCCCGGCCAGGCCATTAGAGGCGGGTCCTTGGGCCAGGTACCTGATGCCACTCAGCTGTAAATTAGTTCCAGTAATGAAGATTGCTGGCTCTCTCTCATAACCCATTAGTGATTTGATCATGGCGTCTATTGATTGATTAATCTAGGCTGAGAAAACTTGTTTTGCAAAGTACTGATACATGTGTATCTCTAAGAAATGATCTCAACCATGGAGTAAGAAATCTAGATTTCTCATACGACAAATCGTCTCTGATCATGGTAAACATTTGTCCACAGCTATTAAACAAATTTGGTCTATAACCATTGAAATTAATACTGAAGTGTAGACGGACAGAAACTGACAAAATCATGCAGTCACATGTATCTCCAAACCAATTTACCACTGGTAGGAAATAACTAAACTGAAAACAAATAGTCAAACTCAGAACTAAAGTGTTTATTTTATTAGGTAAACAAAGAACTGCAAAATACTTTTTAAATCTGTTATCAGAGACATATATTAGAACTACTGAACACTGTGTAATATTAGTGTCACCAAAATTTGGAGAAATTGGTATAAGAATTATTTGCAGTTTATAAATGAGCAACACAGTTTTTAATCATCAGAAATGTTTCTAGTAGTCCACAGTAAAGAAAAAGAAAGTGTCAGTATTGAGAAACGTTTTTAAAGGCAACTAGTTTTGACAAGACCTGTCCATCAAAAACTTATTCCACTTGTTAAAAAATATCTTATAACATAAAAGTGTGTCTTCTTATTGCCAAGTGAGGACAGCATTCACCAGACACTGAGGTCATTATGCACCTTACAATGAGGACACACACACATTCACACAAAAAACCAGAGGTTGTTTTTCACAAAACAAAAACATATGTCTCTCACCACTTAACCCTGTAGGATAGACAGGTATGTGTGTCATGAATAACAAATAATTCAAAACATAACTTATATTCATATGGCCTTCAAAAGAAAGAAAGAAAGGGAAAAAAATTCTGCTAAGAATCACTGAACCTTAACATTCCGGCGATATGCACACCTAGGCTTGGCACTGATCATTCATGTGAAGTTTAGTTGAAATCAAACAATGTCTCACAATTAGAAACTCTTAGTATGATCATGGAAAAGGGACATTATGTTTAAATATCCAATGATTCTGTTTTAATGTAAGGAAAAATTGATTGTAGATCTTTAATAAAAAAAATAAAAGCTATATAAACATATACCCCCCAGAACAATGGAATACAATAAATTCTGCTTCTTTGGACTGGTTTATGATAATATGCATAAGAATTTAGTGACTCCATAATAAGTAGGGGTTATCAACCGCCAACAAAGTCACAGCTATGTTGAAAGACGCAAGGTCACTGAGAACTGTTCAAGAATAACGATCACAATGACCTTGACCTATGTCCCAATGTTTGTAAAACAAGTATTACCAGCATGATGACAACACTATTGCTGGCAACCTAATGATTATCTTACTATTTACTATTCAAATGACAGTTTTAATTTTCAAGGTGACTGTGAACTTGACCTTTGACCCAGACCTCAAAATCAAAACGGGTCATCTACTGGTCATAGTCAATGTCCCTATCTGGTAAGAGGATTCTATGCTTAAACAGTATCATGTTTTTGATCAAAAATCATTGTTCTGTTCAAGTTCACTCTGACCCTGACTTTTATCAACTGACCTAAAAAACTGCAGGTTATTTACCGGTAACAGCCAACCTTACTACAATGTTCGAGGGTTCTCGTCCCAAGTGTTTTAGAGTTATAGATCGGAAACCATTTTACTGTTCAAGATCACTTTGACCTTGACTTTTGACCCAAAAAGCAATAGGGGTCATGGTCATGACCAACCAACTAGAACTATGCTTGCAATTCACCAGTTCCCGATCCTATCATTGTCTCTATGGCGTTCTGAAAATGTGCTAACCATCATCAAAACTATAGTGTAATAATATATTTGTTTGCTATTTACAGGGCCATATTCCTGTTTTTTACTGGATGCAGTCAAAGGTTCACAGCTGCAAATGCTGATTAATACTTCCATGCTGTTTTCAGAATCCAACTAATACACTCAGTTGAAAATTGCAAGCTTCTGCTAAAGTAAAGGGCCATAATTCTGTTCTAATGGTGAGCAATTCCATACAAAATCTAGTTGCACAACTTGAAAAATCTGTTAGGTTTCATGTCTGTAGCTGTAATACTTTTGGTGTTAAAACAACATAGACTGAAACAAGGAATCGTTTGAAACAATTGGTGCTGCCTGAAGTAAACCTATACCAAGCAAAGTTAAATTCTAACAAGAGCTGTCCATAAGACAGCACGCTCGACTATTGAGGGTGCTTGCTAATAAAACAAAACTTTTATCAGTACAATAGCAAAACAAAATTCTGCTGACTCTAGTATAAACTAGAAAAGTTGAATCATAAAAAAAGTCAAAATCTATCACTATATATTCAATTTTTGGTAAATTAATTGTTTGATACAAAATGTACCCCTGAACACTATTGCTAAGTTTGATATAACTACCATAAGTGGTTACTGAAGTATGTGCATGATAGTACCTTGCATGCAAAACTTTAACCAAATTTTCAAAGTCAAACAAGGGCCATAATTTGTACTAAATTCATACAAGAGTTATCTGACTTGACTGTGTGACAACCCTAAAGACATAAATGAAGTTTCAAGTCAATATCATAAGTGGTTACTGAGATATGTGCATGATAGTACATTGCATGCAAAACTTTATTCAAATTTTCAAAGTCAAACAAGGGCCATAATTTGTACTAAATTCATACAAAAGTTACCTGACTTGACTGTGTGACACCCCTTAAGACATTAACGAAGTTTCAAGTCAATATCATAAGTGGTTACTGAGATATGTGCATGATAGTACATGTACCTTGCATGCAAAACTTTAATCAAAGCTGCAACGCCGACGCAAACGTGACTTAATAGCTCTCCAAATTCTCTGAATAGTCGAGCTAAAAACGAAAACAAGACTAATTTTGATACACGTATCAAAGTAGCCGCACTTGTTTTATAAGCGTAACTTAAATGAAACTGGAACTGTCAGTCAAAGGTTTTTGTAAATATTCCAATTAGCAGTGCAAATACAATTTGTAAATTACTGACAAGGTCTTAATACACGTATTTACGTAAGTGGACTATAGGGCGTGGTGTCTATGTAGACAAATTGTCACAAAGTCAAGTGCCATTAACTAAGCTCTACCAGTGTGCAAGTTGATAAAAAATATTTTTTTCTAGTTCCAATGTAGTCTTGTTGCGCATATGCATCCATGGAATACAAGAATGAAACTGGCTTCTTTGAAACTCAATTTATTTAATTGTTTTCGAGTTAAATTCCTACATTATAAAAACAGCTAATTCATAACTGGTGCAAGCTGGAGTTATAGCACCCTCTATCACTGTGTGTAATTTCAAGTAAATCACTTAAATCATTTTGGAGTTCCCTTCTGGATAAGCACAATTTCATACTAGGAAGGGAGGTAACTTAAAAACTGGGTAAGGTACTTATGGTTCTTTAATACTGCACTTCCTGCAAATGATCTCTATCACTGTTAACATCTCGTAACAAAAGTGCATCTTCTGACTGCAAAGTGAGGACAGCAATCACCAAACAATGAGGTCATTACGCACCTTACAATGAGGACAAACACACAGACACAAAAAATTAATGCAGTGAAGAATTGTTTGTTTATTTGTTCACATTCATTCAAATTTTACTCAAATAGTGTTTTTGCTCGATACCGCTAATACACCTGACTGCGTGAAATACCTTTATTCAATAAACTGTTTGTGTAATAATTTGATCGATTACCCCGTAATCCTTTGAGCGATGGTCATTATCGCACATTCAAAGTCATGTCCTAAACCGTTAAATATCTGATTAAAAGAGAAAAAAATTCGCTCAGGACCCGAAAAAGTAATCGTTACATCCAAATTATCGCTACAAGCGATATTGTAACATCATAGTGTAAGCAATTGAAATTTAGAAGGCCTGTGTCAGGACTGCAACCACAGTACCATTACAAGCAATATATTGCTATAAGTGGTGTCATTACAAGTGGAGTTTACTGTAACTGAATTTACACCCCTATCAAGTTCTACTCACTGTTCACAATCCCACTTCTATATTCTCTAAGAAAGTAAAATTTCACTTCTGGATTTTCTATTTCAGTTTAACATGGAGTGACACATGCATTTTGTTCTGTAAAGTATGTACATGTATATTTATACTGAATAATAATTGTAAAATTTACTTTGAAATCTATTATCAATCATGTTCCATAATGTGAAATTGCTATTTGTAGAAAAACTTGAAGGTGACCTTGAACTTCAAATAAAATAATGTATTTACTCCTTTAATATTTAAGTCTGATACTTGATATCTGTGTGAATGAATTTCGAAAAAAATCTATGATAAAAGCTAGTAAAAATATCTCACAAGCCGCAACTTGTGACCTTGACCTGTAAGTCAAAAATCTTTTATTTTTGAGCAGAGTTTCACTAACTTCTAGCTCTAATGAGCTAAATAATTAATTACATAAATAAATTTGATTATAAAACTAACAGTGAATCAAACAGTGTCATATAATAAACTTTTCTTGACTTTGACTTTATGCCTGTGATTATATTCTTTATATAGTTAGTCAGTAACTGTATCACATAAACAACACCAGATTATGGAATTAAAAAAAGAGCAAGTTACACTTCACAAAAATCACAGACATTCAGGACAAAATGTTGACAATTTCACTATATCTCTATCTAACTGTGTGCACAAACAAAGATAAGGTAAAGTTCATAGACAAAACCCTTATTAAAAATACAAGAATATTACTAAAAATGACAATTTCGTCCTGAAGTAAAGGCAAGTGTAATGACTGTTGAGCAACACACTCCTTATCTCCACTTGACAGTAAAGCTTCCTTTGATGTTCTGCTGAATTTCATCTATTGGCACAGACAAGAATTAACCTTTTATTAAAACTGTTTCAAATTTAAAATGCCAGCTTTCCTTTTCTTGGCTTCAATGCTTGTTCTAACAAATCCTTTTACCATTGTCCATGACCTGCTGCTCAAACATGGCTCCTTCCGTATCACCTCTTCACAGAGCTGCTTTGATGGCAATTGGGAAAATCTAAAGCATTTCTCAAGTCCATTTTCCACAGCTTTTTTTCATCAGTACTCCAAGGTGTTCTTATTCCTTTTTGGGGATATGTTTTTTCTAGTAACAAAAATAAAGAAAGTAAGCTTACAAAATCAGTTACAAACATTGCCGTTTTGGCATTTTTTTATAGCTTTTTGGAAATTTCATCTTTTCAGAAAAAGATTATCTGTATAATTATTTTGACAATTTTGTAAATTTTATACTCAGAGACATATTCCATTAAAGTTATGACACACTTAAGGCAGAATGTTTTCTTCAGATTATTTTGCAGCAGACAAACCTCAGCCATTTTCAATCAATCTTACAATGATCTTATTTGGACAAGTATTTTACTAAATTTTCTGTTGGTCTTTGAATTAACATCATTTAAAATTCTTTCAGTTCAAAAGTACTTGCTCTCTAATTGATGTTATGGCCATGGGCCGTTTTCAAAATGATGAAGATATAGAAAACACTAAATTTCCACCATAATTCCCTAACAACCATAAATCTTTACAACACTGATTCATCAAATTCTTTCTCCGAATTAGAAAAGCGCAATTTTCTTTGTGCTTTTGTAAAGTAAGATGTGTACTCAGCTATACATGATTTTCAATGTACAAGCAGAAGATTGTTTGAAGTTAATTTAAATACTGTTCCATTTAAATGGGCAAAGCTAGTCAGAAGGAAAATTGCCTCACAGAAAAGTCAGGAGCACCAATTCTTTCTTAGCACAAACATAAATGCTATCAGCATTGTGATTGTAACACAAGCATGAACATTATTATTTTAAACAGAATTCTTACCCAACTTCCATTATTTGACTTTACTTTTCCTTCTGTACTACAGTCATCACTTTCACTGGTCACGGCATCACCTTGATTAGTATTATAAAACATATGGAACAAATCCAAGGATTGTCGTAACAGTATTAAAAGTTATAAATGTCCAGAAAATAAAATGTACAGACAGTTACCTTTTATTTAATGCTTTTCAGTATTTAACTGTTATATACATGCAGACTCACTAAGACTTAAATTCACTTGTGCAAATGAGGACAGTAAAACAGCAGACAATGTAAATTAACAAATGACATATAATATAACTTACGGGTGCAATGTTTCTTTTTTGGTGGTCTCCATTCCGAGTCACTATCACTGTAATATTATCACCAGACTCCTCCAGGTTTCTTGATAAACCTTTTTGAAAATAGAGAGTGACTATATTTTTAGAAGTGGCTACAGTATGCTTTCTTCATAATTCTTAATGATTAGAACAAGGAATTGTTGGAAACGATGGATGCTCTCCCAAGTAAACGCATACTAAGAAAGGTAAATAAGCTCTCAATGCAAACGATCAATGTGTAAAATCTGGTATAAGCATAAGAAAATATATGTTAAACATCAACATAATCAAGTGAATAATCATAATAAACAAGAGCTGTCCCTCATAAGTGACGAATGCCCCCAAAGTGGTATTCCACAGTCTGTGACCTTGGACCCAGTATAGGTAGTTAGCGATTCAAAAGAACATGATCAAGTTGAATTTTCTAGTTAAATTTTGCATCAAATAATTTATTAATTGCATGCCTGCTTTAAATATTATACCAACTCTTAACAGAATAGCAACAAGAATGTTTTATTCATAGTTTCTATGTAAAATATTGACATTCTATGCACAAGAATTACCTAGGTTTTCTTTAGTAAATAAAACAACCAGTTTTTGAGTGCATGACAAGATTTACTGTAAATTACTTTCACCCTTTATTTGATTATGTCATACAGTTCTGAGGCCCAGGCTAGAGAGTAATAATTCATTCAGTTACATGGTCATCATTATTTAATATTAGCAGAAAACTACTAAATATTTAACAAAAATAAGCCTCTTTTATAATAAAGAAAGGCCTCTCATTTTTTTTTCCATTTTCATTTGTCACCATTATTGGATTAATCCTCAATTATAACTGTGTTAATGCTGTATTTCGTGTGGGTAACAGGTAGGTATTGCCTGTTTAACAGTAAATGATCAATGGAATACTCGATTTTACTCCACCGCTTTTATACAATAAATATTGGTTAAAAACTATATAAAACAAAGTAATTTTCTGCATAATTGAAGAAAAAATCGATTTTAACTGTCAGAGGTGGTATGTATTATTTAGCAACATGATTTCAGAATAAATTCACCCTTAAGTTTTTAAGATATTTTAGATTTATCATGTTTTTTGAATCACTAACTACCTATACTTGCGCACAACACTTTATATCTTCATGTGCTGAACATTATTTCCAAATCATTTTAAAATCCTTCAATGTACAACAAAGTTACAATCTGGATATAAACAATTGCATATAAACAGGATTCTAAACCACCTGACCTCTAAGTTAGACCTTGACCTTCAAGGCAAGAACATGTGACTAGCGCGTGATATGTCATCTCCATGTGCTCAACAATTGTGCCAGGTAATTTTAAAATCTTTCAATGCATGACAGAATTATCATGTACACAGTATTCAATGACCTTTAAACTCTAAATGTGACCTGGACCTTTGAGATACATGTAGGCACTTTGGTTTTGCATGCGACACACTGTCCTGATGTGCTGAATATTTGTGCCAAGTTATTTTAAAATCCTTCAATTGATGACAGTTACAATTCGGACATGAATATGTGCATTTATACAGGATTCTATTACCTTTAAACTCTTAGTGTGACCTTGACTTTTGAGGTAGGGCCGTTGGTTTTTCTACGCGACACATCGTCTTGACACTATGATAATGGGGTAAGCTAGAGCTATGATTTTTGGTCACTGCATTTCCTCTCAATGACCTATATCACGGTGTGAAAAATCAACTCAATCTCTTACATTTTTTTAAGTTACGTTCCGCACAGTCAAAAATATTTTCAATCAATCTTACAATGAATTACCATATGAAGCAATAAGCAAATGGCAAATTTATGGTAATTAGAACATACAACATCTCATCTCAATATCTCATTTCTAATTGGATTTATTGAGCTTTTCTACAGCAGACCAGGAAAACGTAAGTTTTGAAAGCTTGGATCTAACCTGAACTCTAATAACTTATAAAGACTGATTCATTAAAGGTGTCTGTGAACTTGACCTGCAAACCCTACAAAATCAAAGGCCACCTGCATTTCAAAGTAAGCCATCAACTGCGCTCAAGTCTGAAGTCAATCCCCTTGAATGCTACATTATTCCCAATAAAGTGTGATGAATGATAGTCATGCACAGTTTTCTTACTTTAATAAAAATTACATTTCTAATGAGTTGGCCGTTTTCTTAAATTCTGTTGGTCAGCATCTTGTGATTCATTTTCATCATCACTGCAATCTTCCTTCTCTGTTGACAAAAATGACAACTATATAGTTTATCTTCATACTGTCAAGTGAGGACGGCAATGACCAGACACTGAGGTCACTGTGCACCTTACAATGAGGACACACACACACAAGAGATACAAACTGAATATTATAACAGTCAGTTGATCTGCGGTGTCGTATCTTTTCAGTTGGCTGTATAGTTACGGATCACACAAGAGGAGGAGCCTCGAGTGTGATCCGTAACTATGCAGCCAACTAGAAAGATACACATGCAGATCAACCCGACTGTTATAGTATTCCCTTTATTTTATGCCTTTTACAGAATGTCATGTAAAATTTTATATAAACCTTAATGTGTGTCATTTATGGTATAAAATCAACATAACGCGCTATTTCATGTCATGTTTTATATGATATCAGTGATGTCACTTGAGTCTTCCGTGTATAAACAAACAACATAAATAACAAGAGCTGTCAGTAGGACAGCGTGCTCGACTTTTTTAGTGCTTGCCAATAAAACAAAACTTTGACAGTTAATTAAGGGCACACAAGACTTTAACTAGGAATTTCTAAGTACAAATCAAGAAAATTTTTCACAGAGTTATCTTCTTTTGCTTACAGATAGGTCTTACGATGGTACATAAGTACTCCAACTTTCAAAGTAATATCTCAAATGGTTAAGTTAACAAGTGGACAAGAATGAAAATTTTAACTGAGTTTCTAAGTCAAAAAGGGCCATAATGCAAATAAAATCCTTGACAGAATTACCTTCTCCTGCCCATGTTTGGAAATCATGATGGTAAACAAGTATTCCAACTTTCAAATTAATATCTCAAACAGTTCAGTCAAAAAGTGGACTGGTACGAAAAACTTAACCAAGATTCTAAGTCGATAAAAGGCCTTAATTTTTAAAACAAATCCCTGACAGAGTTACCTTCTCTTGCGTACAGATGGGGGTAATGATGTGGAATAGCATTAAAAGTTTCAAAGCAATATCACAAAGGGTTAAGGCAATAAGTGGATTTTACTCATATTCAATAAATTTTCTAAGTCAAAAAGGGGCATAATTCTGTCAAAAACCTTGACAGAGTTATGTCCTCTTGTCTGTTGATGAAGGTCGTGATGGTAAACAAGTATGGTTAGTTTCAAAGCAATACCTCCAATGGTTTTGAAATAAAGTGAGGTGGTACGAAAAACTTAACCAAGCTCAATACACTTTCTAAGTAAAAAAAGGGCCATAATTCTGTCAAAACCTTGACAGAGTTATGTACTCTTGTCTGTAGATGGAGGTTATGATGGTAAACAAGTATGGTAAGTTTCAAAGCCATACCTCTAATACTTTTGAAATAAAGTGGGGTGGTACGAAAAACTTAACCAAGGTGTGAAGCCAACGCCGACGCCGGGGCGAGTAGGATAGCTCCCCTTTTCATAGAAAAGTCGAGCTAAAAAGTAAATGCAAAATATAAACCATCTATCTGGTTCATCTAATGTGAAAAAGACATTGTATTCGTTAGTCCTCAAATGTGACATAAAACAATGTGACAACAATGAAACCAAACTTATTTCACTGCAGCAATGTGGATCTATTTTTCAACTTTACGCGTAGGAATATGATATGAATATGCATTTGTGTACAACTTACACGATGGACAGCTAAGATACAGCTAAATTCATCTGATACGGAAAATTTGATACAGGATGTTGTATTTTACTGCACAAATACTAAAGAAAATTCAGATAAACATTAATAGGTGTATAATAAAACATTATACCCAATAAAGATACAACATTATTCCCAATAAAGTGTGATGAATGATAGTCATGCACAGTTTTCTTACTTTAATAAAAATTACCTTTCTTACGAGATGGCCGTTTTCTTAAATTCTGTTGGTCAGCATCTTGTGATTCATTTTCATCATCACTGCAATCTTCTTCTCTGTTTACAAAAATGACAACTATATAGTTTATCTTCATACTGTCAAGTGAAGACGGCAATGACCAGACACTGAGGTCACTGTGCACCTTACAATGAGGACACACACACAAGAGGGCCTTTAAAGTCCTATATTGCTCAACCTTAAGGACAAGGCCAAACTCAAGGTCACAGAAAATCCAACTTAATTTTCCTACAAAAGAGCAAGTAAAACAAGTGTCGTTAATTTTGAGCCCAGGGGCATTATAAGGGTGGGAGGAGGGGGGAGGCACCACAAGAAAATGACAAACACTTGGACTTCTGGACAAAGAGACTGGATTTCCCCCTTTATTATTCTTTGTAAAAAGAGACCCACAGGGAGCGGCCAATTCTAATCCAAGGAGCATTATCTTAACCAACTTTATAATTTAGATCAATTTATTACTCAAAAAAAACTTTAATTCTCAAAAATATTTCTTTTCCTTTAAATTGCTTTTCTTAGAAAACAACAGGGTTATTACTATAGTAGCTTGATCAGAAATGTTGTATTTGGCTCGAGTGGATTTTGCCAGACCTGGATCACACGAGGCATGCAACATTCCCGATCAAGCTACTGTAGTTATGACCCTTTTATTATATACCTCCGCTTATCTTGTGTTTATTTCAAACAAAAATGACTATTAATTGCCCTGGAATGTAGAACTATATATTAATGAAAGTAGTTCTGGAGTAAAAAGCGTATTGCACGTACATACAATACTGATTTTTTCTGTCAGGCCGTATTTGATGGTTGAATACAAACTGTATTTTTGACAGCATATTTATAGGTATATAATAAATGTTAACATCTTTAACAGAGCCCCAAGGCAAATATCTTAGCTCCAAGACACACTGGTTTAAAGCGTACTACAATGTAAATCAGACAGAAGTTCAAAGCAGACATAATTCAGTAGGTTCGCCCTTTTTATTCATAAAGGCCGCAAGACAATAATAAACAAGAGGGCCATGATAACCCTATATCGCTCACCTGAATACAAGTCCACTTGCCTAATGGGTATGGTCAATTTTGACCCAAGAGGCATGATTTGAACAAAGTAGGTGGAAGACCACAAGACAATGTTACATACCAAATAGGTTTTCTTATATACTTCTTTGTAAAACAAGTGACCTCCTTGGCGGGGCCGAAATTGACCCCAGGGGTATTATTTGAACAAACTTTGAAGAAGTCTATTAGGCAATGCTACATGCTAAATATCTAGGCCCTGTGGTTTCAGAGAAGAAGATTTTTAAAGTTTTTCCTGTATAAGCTTATGTAATATCAAGTGACCCCCTGGAGGGGTCAATTTTGACCTAGGGGTCATAATTTGAACAATCTTAGTAGAGGTCCACTAGGCATTTCTACATGCTAAATATCTAATCTTTAGGCCTTGTGGTTTCAGAGAAGAAGATTTTTAAAGTTTTTCTTATATAAGCCTATGTAAAACCAAGTGACCCCCGGGCTGGGTCAATTTTGACCCGGGGGTCATAATTTGAACAATCATGGTAGAGGTCCACTAGACAATGCCACATGTTAAATAACTAAGCTTTCCGCCTTGAGGCTTTAGAGAAGAAGATTTTAAAAGTTTTTCCTATTTGTTGCCATAGCAACCACAGTTCTGCATGGAATGGAATTCTTTAAACAACTTTGATAGAGCTTCATGCAAGGAACATCCCTGCAAAGTTTCATCAACATTGGCCCAGTGGTTTCAGAGGAGATGTCGTTTGAAGGAAATGGTGGACGGACGGACAGACGGATGGGATCATAATAGCTCACTCTGGCACTTTGTGCCAGGTGAGCTAAAACAAGAGTGCAATACTGACACAAAATACGCTTGTATATAGCTGGGAGGAAAATTGTGTGGTAATTAAAACATGAGCACCGCATTTTTTCCCCATTTTTCTATTTTTAGAAAAAAAATCCTGGACTTAGCCCCATGAGCCCCAAACACAATCCCAATTAATTAAAAAGTCTTTATTCATATGTATTACACACTTAATAATTTAGTTTCATTATGCCAATTGTAACTAAAGATATTGAACATATTACTCTTTTTTCTGCTTTTTAGTTAGTGACCTTGACAATGACCCCAGGAACCCCAAAACCCAACCCTATCTTCTTAAATACTTACTACAAACAAAAGTTGGTTACATTATGTCAACTATAGCTAAAGATATTGAATATAATACAGTTTTCCTGTTTTTAGTAACAGTGACCTTGACCCCAGGAGCCCTAAAATACAAACCAATTAAAGATATTCATAAATACTTCTTATACACTAAGTTTGGTTGCATTATGTTGACTGTTAGAAAAATAGTGTGTGTGTGTGAAACTTTCTAAGTTAAGATGGGGCAATAATCCAGCAAAATACATTACAGGGTTATGTAACTTGTAAAAATCTTTTATTATATTGTACATTTGATAGTGAACAGGTATTGTAAGTTTGAAAGTGATAGCTTTGATAGTTTGCATGTAAGTGACCCAAATACAAAACTTAAAAAATCAGACTAGCTAAAAATTACAAAGTCACATAATGCTAAAATACCCCCCCCCCAAATGTGTGACTCAAAAACCCATTTGATATGTTGAAGTACATTATCCATTTATTGTTTGTAAAAAATTGGAAATCAATCTAACAAACTAGATGCCCACGTGCAACATGTCGAGCCCACCATATGTGAAAAGGGCTAACTCCTTACCAAGTAGAGATGGGTCAAAATACACCTAAATATTGGATGTAACATGCATGTTCATTGTTGTACCACAGAAAAGTGGTCTCGATTTTTCTCTAAGGCCAGTAATAAAAAAGTTACAATATAAGCTATTTATAGTAAAACAAAGGGAAGTAATTCTACAAACATGGGAAGCCCATGGTGGTGAACATTTGTACAAAGTAACATGCATGAAGAAGAAATGCTCCAGACAAAGATATTCTTGACTTTGAACTTTAACCTCTAAGAGTGACCTTGACCTTAGACCTTGGGACCTGGTTCTTGCGCATGACACTCCTTCTCATGATGGTGAACATTTGTGCCAAGTTAAATTAAAATCCCTCCATGCATGAAAAAGATATGCTCCGGACAAAGTCATTCTTGAATTTGACCTTTAACCTCCAAGTGTGACCTTGACCTTAGACCTAGGGACCTGGTTCTTGCGCATGACACTCCGTCTCATGATGGTGAACATTTGTGCCAAGTAACATCAAAATCCCTCCATGCATGAAAAAGATATAGTCCAGACAAAATCGGACGGAAGGACGCACACACGCACAGACGCACGCACATACACCGAACCGCCAAAAGTGACGACTAAGCCGAGCTCACCGCAAGCGGGCTCGACAAAAATGAAGAAGCTATGTCCAATTCTCAAAATCAACCAAAATCCATCAAAATTCATGTTTTTTACCCCCCCCCCCCACAAAAAAAAAACAACATACCAGACTCAGCATCTTTAGGATACAATGTGAAGAAGGGTATAGTTTCAAAGTGATAGCTTTGATAGTTTCCATGTAAGTGACCTAAAAGCAAAACTTATCCAACGCCGCCGACGACGACGACAATCAAGTGTCGACAATAGCTTGTCATTTTTTTCAAAAATCAGACGAGCTAACAAGAAGAGTGTTAAAGACTTTCCTTCTATAATTAAAGGGCAACAACTCCTGAGCGACTTAAGCGATATGGCTGGTTATCAAACTTGTCTAAGATATTGTGATGATTGGACAAATGCTTCTAAAGTTATTGATCGGACAAGACCCATTTTAGTTAATTTCTATAATTCAAGGGCAATAACTCTGGAATGACTAAAGCGATATGGCTGGTTCTCAAAATTGTCTTAGATACTGTGCCCACATACATTCTAACCAAGTTTGGTGATGACTGGACAAATGCTTCTAAAGGTATTGAACGGACAACTGACTGGACGCCCCCCCGCCCGTACGCCGCAGGTGAAACTATTATATGTCACGTTCTATGAAAGGGCGAATATGAACAGGCGTATAAAAACAATCATAGAATTGTTACATGTTACAAACTTCATCACTGGGGACAGTGTGTGCACAATGAGGACACTATTTGAACAACTGGGGACGTTTATTTATTTTGAAATACATAAACAGTAATAAAACCATGGTAATTGATTGACTAAAATATCAACATTACATTCTTTCCGAGGACCATGCTTATCTTACAATTTACTAACCTTCTGTTATGTCCACCCAATCTTTGCCAATCATTTTGAACTCAAGTGGTGCAAAGCTCTCCTTTAGTTTCCACTCGCCATAAGCACCAACACTTTGGACTATGTACTTTTCCTGGCAATTTTTGAAAAGGAAGAAATAACAATTAATTCTAGAAATTTATATTATCCACACTGGACAACGGCTTTCTGGATTCAGACCAGTATTCATACTGAAAGGGATTGAAAAGACACAGGTCAATTCCTAAGGTAAAGTTGTTTGTCAACGTCCAGCAAAACATAATAGAGCTCCTGTACATGTATATCCTTGTTTCATTGCGATACGACTTTCTCTCAGAAAGTTATTTTGAATTGGCTTCGCAGAATAGTTACTGTCTCAAAAGAATACATGCTATAGGAAAAACCAATGACATACTGACACATACACATTATTCAACAGGAACACCACTTTGCAGATGCTCATCTGATTTTTTTGTTGCGGTGAAACTAAATTAATTTCCTACAATTCTTAATATGATGATGAATAAGCAGTGTAAGTTTGAAAGGCACAGTATTGTCTTAAAGAAATGTTTATATCTTGTTTATTCAAATTTGTTTCGCTTGCGCACTGAACAAGGTCTCTTGACATTATATTAATGCCTCTTTAGATACCATCCCTGGCTGTTACTCATCAGTGACAGAGAGAAAACAATTAAGTGTGGCATAGTGTCTTGGCAAACAGCATACTTCAAGCAGCCTGACTTGGAATCAGATCTGGAATCTATTTGCTGTGAACCAAATGTCATAACCACTGCACAATACTAAATCTTGTCAGCTGATTTTCTTTTGAAAAAAGGGCCACAACTCATGCAAAATGTATTATATGAGAGCCATGTCACTTTAAAACCGAATCTTTAACAAACCAACCAGGTCTTGTAATTTTCCAAACCTTATGGAGTCTTTTACCCATCGATAACTCACAATTGTCTTTCTTCTTCCCAACAAACATTGAAATAGTTGGAGAGTTGCAACTTTGGTGTGTCCATTCTCATCTGAAATGAATATGAACAAGCAAATTCAGTGAATTTATATACCATGTATACCCTGCAAAATGAAGAAAATAACTGAAAAAGAACAAGTGGAAATTGTATTGGTTTGTCTGTTTCAGAATTTTTTAATTTTTTTTTAAATTTCACCTATACACATTTGGGCCTCATCTCCAAAGGGATAATTTTTTATCCAAGTTACTGTCATAAGGAATTTTATTGTTGTAAGTTAAATCAAATCAGTACTACAAGTTTCAGACAACAAGAATTCTCAAGTTTCTCAAAAGAATCACTATGAAAGAAAAGCACTACATCATCACCTTAAGAGCTGCATTTCTGTAAAATTTTAAGAATATATGTACATGTATATATATATTTAACTGCGGGCCTCGTAAAATAGGCCAGCAGCTGAAAAGGCGTCAAATACAAGGGAAAGTTGTGCAGGAAACGCTAAGATCACAATTATTAGTGACTGAAAATTCTTTTAAACATCTTAATGTATTGGTGTAAACTCTTTCTGTTTTATAATTTATGCATAACCTAGCATTTTTAGCACTTTTTACTAGGCTCGCAGAATAAACTTGTCCCAAATTTTGTAGGTCAAGGATATATTTGATTGATACATTGTAGCTATTAATTTACTACAAAGTTAACAACTATTTGGGTTACTTTGTCAAATGCTGGACCCAAAAAAGTAAAACATGGAAAAAGCCAATTGTTTTTGTTTTTATCATGTTTGCTTTGGAAAGATATTTCTTGAATAGAAGTGTCTAGTGAATTCGTTCCCTAGACATCGACCTTAGCAAACCGGAATTAATACACATACGAATCAATTGTCGTGTCGATATTGGCACGGTAAAACATACAGATATAGAAACAATGCATATGTTGATTACTATTGTTATATAAGAATTTGCTTTCAGTTTCATTAGGTCACATGCAGACCACACCACAAGGAGGCTCTCTGTCCATGGCCTGTCAGCCCCATTAAGGGTCAGTTTAGCTCTGTAAAGGGCTGTTTTCAGCTCCGCTGGTGCAGGTACAGGAAGGCATGACTGATGCTGTCCGCGAACTTGTATTCAAAATATCTTCTAAGGTGCACACCGTCAGGGGCATAATTCTGTCAAAAGATTCTGTACTGAAGATTTTAGTTCTCACAATTATCATGGAAACTTCATGCAATATCCAGTTATAAATACTTGATCTCCTCCTGCCAGCTTAATGCCTTATCTAAATACTGCATGGTCACATTGATGGGCTTAGGCTATTGCAAACTGAATCTATGTTTTAGCGTGGGGGTCAAAATTTCAAACCTACCTACCAGGCAGGAAAAAACAATGAAGAGGTAAAAACAAGGCAGCATGTTTTATGCATACTCGAGGTGAAATCGCAACAGACACTGTTTATTATGATCATTAACTTTTTTTTAATTTATCATTCAAAACCTACCAGCCTGGGATGCTCAACATATAATCAATGGCCTTAAAGGCATCCTAGGTGTTTATACAGGCTGTTGTGATTACTGGAATAACTAGGCATACATTTTTCTACTGAACAAGCAATAAATAATTATTGCAAAGGTAAATTTTGTAATTGATAATCACTTCATGTGTAGAAATTTGTAACAAATATGTGGACTTAGTGACAGAATGGACCAACTAGTATTTTGTGTGAGGGTAAGGAAAATGTGCATTTCTTTTGTTCATTATGTAGCCATATATACTGGTTTCTTTCAATTAATCGGACAGAAACAGGACCTATTTCTAAATAATTCTGCCAATATTGTTGATAGAAACTTGAAATTTTCACACAACAAACTTCGGTCTCAGCTGTACGCATCCGTAAAATTTGCGGAGGTCACAAAATATGTTTTCTAGTTCAATTGGAGTAAAACAATAACCAATGAAACGTCCCCGAAATATGCAACGTCCATTCAATTATCCGGACAGTTGTTTATATGCGTAAAAAGTCTGTTATTTCATCAGAATTTTTTCTTTCTGGTTGATTTTTCACATTATGCTCTGTACAGCTAAAAGTAAACAAGTGGCATTCACAGAAAAAAACAATTAGTTACTTTTTATAGCATTAATCCTGAAACGAGGTCCGTCATGGTTGCATTGATTTAGGTCATAACATACTAAATAGGTTATGTTATGCTTTCAGTATGAATTTGACGAAGACTATCTACTTCTCAAGATTTAAATATTAACTTTGAAGTTTGAATGGCTTTCCCCATTCCCAACTGATAAAATTTTAACGAAACTAGTGTTGAAACGGAATGTATCGCTATACATCTGCGCAGGTGCGAATGTGCATTGATCTATTAAGTACCCACGTGACAATGGCCGTCTGCAATAAAAACAAAATGCAAGTGCGGTACATAATATATATACTCCGGAGCCCACGTTCCGAGTTATTCTGTTTTCCGTAGACTTTTGTTTACTTCCGGTATCTCGCGAGATTTACGTCATCATACGCCGGGCACTTTGTAAATTAATGAGAATTGAAGAACGCTAACACCAAAAACAAAAACAATAAAAATGTGAACAAAACATGTAAAACAGAGGCCATACAATGTCCACATGATGAAAAATTGTATTTTTCACTATTTCCAATTCATGTGCTTTTAAATAAGTTTTATAACTTCCAAAAACCACTTTTTGCAAATTTGACACCTGCTTCATGTTTGTAAACGAACCTTTATTGACAGGTTCCCATCGATCATTTTTCCGTATTTTAAGACAAAGTTTGATTTTTTGTGTGGTTTTCATACCCATGCCTTATGTAAAAATTTGTGTCTTAATTAAATTTTTACACTGAATTTTCAGCAATATTCATAAAAGTTTAGGCGTACAAAAAAACTTAACTCCCCGTCTGTACTGACAAATGCATGGTACATCTGTGAGAAAAGCAGCTGAACTGTTATGTTCCATAAAGTATTCGTAGGGGCCAAGACTGTAGGCCAGGTACATATTGATGTCAGATATCCTGTGATGCTTGTTTACTATTTTGTATTTTTTTCTGCTTTAAAAAATATTCCTTCTACAGTACACGCAAGGTGTTTTTTCCAAATGTCACCCAGTCACCGTGACAGAAATTCATTCTAGGTGACCAGTCACGGTGACATGGTCACCCTAAAAAAGTTTTGGTCACCTAAACGGCCACCGCGACCATTTATGATGCCCTGAGATATGCGGTCGCCGTGATTCACGGAGGTCAACGCCGAAATCGCGGTGACCAACTCGACTGAAATAAAGTATTTTACAATTATTTTATTATATTTATTGATGTACAAAATGTAGAATACATCAATTTCTGTAAATACTTTTTATTTTTCATCTACGATCTCTATTATTAGTACATCGTCGCCGCGGAATTTCTGTTCCGAATTGCCGCTCGAGTATTACTGCATAAAAAATCATCATTTTTAGATACATGTATAATTGTTTCAAAACGTTTTCTTTCCTACCTGAACTTATATTTATCACGTTTATGTAGATTTAAAATAATAATTCACGTAAACAATGTGCCGTAATTGGTCAATCTTTTTAATCCCAACTTGCCTTTTGTCAATCACAGTGGGTGTGAAAAATATTGCCTGTAATAAAGGATGACATATTTAACTCAAAAAATTGTTTGCAAACCCAAGCTATTTGACACAATGAAAGATAACTGTCAATATTGAGTGAATACGCATATTTGTCTGGGGAGATTTTGAGTATCACTTGCCTTACGAAAGTCGACAGACAATGCATCGAAAGTGCGTAAATATTTAAATTATTGTAATAATTATTGTCCAATGTTCGTAAATTTTCAAATGCAAAAAATGATCTAGGTTCCGAATGTTGTGTTCCCGAAACACAATTACCGTCTGCTATATTTGGTGTACCGCAAGGTTCAGTTGTGAGACCTCTCTTTGTTGCGAATTAGTCTTTCTTTTATATTTAATTTTATTATTTTGTACGGATCACACAAACAACCGGAATATTACGGAAATGCACATTATCAATAAAGAAATCTTGAATATCAAAACGAGTTGCGCGTTGCAGCGTACTTTTTGTTTTGTCATTTACGATTGCCTCTAATTTTTCAGTAACTGTCAACGTCCATGCTTTCCCAGTTACATTTTTTTCATTTTGCCAAATAAAGTTATTTTTACTGCAAAGTGTTTTCTATATCAAACGTAGCAGCAGGTGTCAAGAGATCAAAGAATGCCGCCGCGATGGCCGGTTTCTTTCATCTTAGTGAGCACGTGTTATTAAAAAGAAACAGTTTGAGACATTGACAATAGATTGATATTTTGGATTATTAGATCATAAGTTTGGAATAGTTAAAGTGTTTGTTTTTTTAGATTTATTGTGTTGCCTGGGTTGTTTTACTTGATCCTACAGTATGTTAGTTTGTTGATAGCGGCATCGTAATTAAAACGATTTGGGCGTCGGAAAGTTTCGAAAAACATCAAATTACAATTATTTTTCTATTTTTTTATTAGTCACCGCGACCGGACATGCTAATTCGCGGTGACGGGTGACTCAGGGGGGCATTTGGGTGACCAAATTTGCGTGGTCACGATGATTGTACATCGCGGTGATGGGTGACAATTGGAAAAAACACCTTGCGTGTACTGTATATGAACTAAAACTTCACCTCTGAAACACATAAGACAACCTATCTGTGCCACTAATTGCTGTTTTATTGGCAGTTTTCCTTGGTGAGCGCGTGACTGACGTCACCGGAAATTGGAAGCCATTTTTTTTAAAGCACAGTTCACCAGGGTCCGACTTTCGAACAATTTTTCATGTTGCATTTTAAAGAAAGGTAGTTCATTTTTACGTGGAAAGTATTTTATTAGTGATGTATGTCTATTAAAATATGTTTCGGAGCCATTGTGTTCTTATCCCACCGGTACGACGGTATCTGAGGCTATATCAAATTTATTAATGTTGTTCACCTAAGTGATAAGTTGGCTACACTGTCACAGAAACGGAAATCGTCTACATGATTCAGAGGTATTCTCATTACACGTTAGATCAAAGGATAACTGTTTAATGACGTGCAAATTGAAATTGTCCGGATGATTGAACGTCCGGTTAACACCACGGACCTATATACACATGGATTGGCAACTTCCGAAAATCGATAACGCGATATCGGAGTAGATGTTACCCATCATGCTTAGCGCGCGCTCGGTGTTTTTCGGAAATTTTCGAAAATTTTCCGATTTGTGAAATTCGGCAGGTGCCGCCAGACTTGACAAAATTTTCAACAAACAAAATCGATAACAGTTACGCGCTACGAAAAAAGATATAGCTTGGAATAAGACAATAGTTGCATAAACAAAGAAAAATACAAACTTTTGAGCCATACATATTGAAGTAGACACGATTAAATTTGATTTATTGTTTCCCCGATACATTCCAAGATGGAGGACGGCGGGAAGCTTCATAATTTCTACATCGCGCTGACAAAATTTTCAACATACAAAATCGATAAATGTTACGAATTACAGAAAAAAGATAAAGGTTGGAATGAGACTAAAGTTACAGAAAGAAAAAAAAACTATTGAGTCATAAATATTGAAGGAGACACGATTAAATTTGATTATTTTTACGATTTTACGTTTTCCCAGATTCGTTCCAAGATGGAGGACAGGTGGACGCTGGGAGTTTCGATTTCGGCAAACCTCGGATATTGTCCATCGGTGCTAACATCTCGCATAAAATCCCGGCCTCTGCGAGAAAAAGGTTGAACTTGTATAGGAAGATACGAGAGTTGCCAATCCATGTGTAAACACGTTGGATACCAGTAGCATTTAATGGCTAATTCAGCTAAAAGTAAAACCTTCCCCACCTGAAAAAGTCATGAAAACTTGTGACAAATAAACCCTGACACAATTTGTTTTGTAGTCAAATATTGTAATTGTTCCCTTACAAAGACAGAACAGAAATTGAACAATACAGCCAATTACTTTTGTCAGAAAAGACATCAAGCCACTTACTTTTGCCCAAAAACTTTCTATCAATTCGAACATTTAGTTGGTGCATGCATAATATTTACATGCTGTGAGATTTGTTAGTCCCAGTTCTGCAGGCTCATGCCGCGATCTGAAATAATTTTACAGGACCGCTCTTAAACGACACTAAGATTGCGGGATGCTTTTGGGATGCTTACGAAACATATTTTAGGACTGCAGTCTTGGTAATTGGTTGCAGCGAGCTTGCCAGTCTAACTATTTCGACTTCGAAGGCAAACCGAATTTATAGGCTGATATTTTATAGTTGTAATATCAGATCTGTGAAAGTGGTCACACTGAAACGCCAAATTAATTAGGCTACGAGCTTGCGTAAGCTTGTGAGCTTGCTGCAAACTAGTATTTTGGTTTGGGTATGCTTAGAATATGATTTAAAATTATTTGAATAAACGCCGTGATAGCTTTTAACCTTTTCTACATGTTCAGTATATCCCTTATGATTAATAACAATTTATAAAACGAAGATTGGTCCCACTAGTTCTCGTATTCTCAGGGTTTCTCATATTCTCTTTTTCATATTAAATCACTGACCTATATACACATGTGTATATAGGTCCGTGATAAAAGGTGTCAATTTGGCAACTCTTTGTTATCATTTACAGAGATATGATACAAAACTGGCACAAAGAAAAAGTTTCAAGTGATTTGACTGAAAATTAATGATAATATTGGCATTTTACTGAGAATGCTGAAATTTCCTTATTTGTTTGTGGTGGGGTTAGTAAAAGTGCCCATATTGTTTTATTCTGCTGTCTACCATTATTATGTTTATGTTATTTGTAACATATTATGCCAAGCTATGCACCTTGGCATTTATAAGTTTTTTGGATTCTACAATGTGGCAATGCCCGAGACTCAAACATAAATCCCTGAGAATACGAGAAACTTTCTTCTCATTTCTGAGTATGAGTGTGACCTCAGATACTGCAGGAAAATTTACATAAGGAGAAAAATCATGCAATTTATGATGACACCAACTGAAAGATGGGTATTTTTTGAATTTTCTATCAAATAACATGTAAATAATTTTGCTGAAATGTGTACTGTTTTATAGGTAACACATTTACACGCTTAGCCCCCTGAGAATAAGAGAAAACAGGATACTAGTAGAGGGAGCGGGCTTCTAGAGAGTTTGTATAAGGGCCATGTTTTTTTCCAAATTAAAAATGTTTTCATATCACACGGACTGGGCGAGAGAACTTTTCAACGTTTGACAGTTTTGTAATTTCATTTCATATCAACTTTTGCTTCGTCTACAATAGATACATAGGTTCTTTTGAAACGCATCTGAATCGTTCAGAAAATTCTAAAACCACAGAGCTTCCGGGGGCCTCCGGTCCGCCGGAGGAACCCCTGGCCAGGGCTTTGCCCTGGACACACCGGGGGTCCTGGCGCCCCTAGCCCAACAAATTGTGCGCCAGGGCTTTTTTATATTAACGACGGCCGACAGACATCTATAGAATATCAGTTTGTAAAATCGGTCGGTCTTGCAGTCGAAATATTGAGGCTACTGGCGCCCCCAGCAAAATCTGTGCGTACATTACAAATAGGTCTAGCTACGTCCCTGGGCACTGTAAAATTGTTTCAGCGAATGATCCTCGTTTTCTACAGTACATTAAATCAATAAACGTATGAGAAAAAAGGGCAATTCACCTTGTTTTTCTTGTTTAACTATGACCTGTATCAATGTCAGTGGTAGAAGTCGGCCATGTTGTTTTCAAAATGCCATGTTACTGACGTCAGAGCACGCGATGATTAATGCGCATGCGCGAGTGTGTAATCTGATGAAGAGAAAATAGTCAGCACTTTAAAAGACGACACACTACACGGAAAAAATCAGGAGATAGAGGGGTCAATGGGACTTGACAATTTGAATATATTATTTCGTTTTTCGTGCAAAAATAAGCGTTTTTGGACAGTTTTGTTATGTTGACGACTGGGGACGTCCCCAATGTACCACCAAGTCCCCACTGGTTGCTGTTATTACTGGTAGTTGTACCCACTGTCATATGTATGCAAGGTCACACGCACACACACAACACACACACACACAATCATGTACACACACAAACACTATAAAGCTTAAAGTCACCCTACCATGGTCACCCAACAACTAATAAGAAATCTGGCAAGACAAAAAAGGTGTATCTTGGAACTAGGGTGTAGAGCAACAAGATGCTTTTGAGACTTTAATCAAAAGGTTATCTTCCCCATCTGTCCTTGCATATGCTGATTACACAAAGTCGTTTATCCTTAATGTAGATGCAAGTTCATATGGCCTTGGCATAGTTTTGTACCAGAAGTATGGAGATCAAGAGCGAGTTTTATCATATGCCAGCAGAGGTTTGAGGCCAAGCGAGCGCAACTACCCAGCGCACAATCTCGAATTCCTAGCACTCAAATGGGCAGTCTGTGAAAAGTTTCACGACTACTTGTATGTCAATTCTGTAAGTGTCCGTACAGACACTAACCCTCTTACCTATGTCTTTTCCACGGCCAATTTATATGCAATGAGCCACAGGTGGCTAGCTGCTTTATCAGCTAAAACATTAAAATCCAGTATCGTGCAAGGAAGCACAACAATGATGCAGATGCTCTCTCCCGACTTCCAACTTCGGACACTGGGGATACTGTTATGTTTTCTGATGCCATTAAGGCCCTAGTCAATGATCATACCGAAGGTCAAGGTCAGAAATCAGCCATGAAGTGCGTCTTTTTTATACAGCAAATCCTTGCAGATAATCCTAGGGATGAGATTTCTACAGGGACTGACATGAAAAATGTTGATTGGAAGCAGGAGCAAGGTGGTGATCCCACTTTGGCCCATGTAATTCAGCTTTTACATGCTGGTCATAGACTTATGGATCGACAGAAACTTCACGAGTCTGAACCAGTCAGAATGTACTTGAGAGAATGGAGCAAAATTTACATCCAAGATAATATTCTTTACAGAAAAGGATCGTCCAATGGTTATCCTGTTGTTCAGCTTGTCCTACCTGAACCATTCCATGATTTAGTTTTTAAAGGACATCATGATGAAGCAGGCCATCAGGGCGGTGCACGTATTTTCTCTTATAAGGTCAAGGTTCTTTTAGCCCCAATTAGAGCAATCTGTGGAACACCGTGTTCGCCAATGTCCTCGTTGTATTCGTCGCAAGACGCTTGATAAGACATCTGCCAAGCTTGTTCCAGTACATTCTAACCATCCTATGGACCTTGTATGTGTGGACTTTTTTGTCATTTGAAATGTGTCAGGGTTGATTTGAAAACATTTTTATCATCACTGATCACTTCACTCGGTTTGCTCAAGCATTTCCAGCCAGAAAACAGACCGCTCACACTACTGCTAAATTACTGTTGACAACTTTATTTGTCAGTTTGGCTTCCCAAGTCGCATCCACAATGATTATGATGCCGGGTTACGCATCAGGCTGAATTTTGCATATAAGGCAGCCAGCCGTGAAGCTAGGAAGCAAGGCAGACGGCATAAGCGATGGTATGATCTGGGAGTCAGGGAGGCCAAGGTTATAGTTGGCGATAGGGTTCTTGTCAGAAATGTTGGAATTAGGGGCAAGACAAAACTAGATGATAGGCGAGAAAGCGATTTCTACGTTATTGTTAGTCAGCCCACTTCCAATATTCCTATCTAAGAGGTCAAACTGGAGCTGAAGGACCCAGTTGGTTTGAAACAAAGGGCAAGACAGACAGAAGGATCGACGCAGAGAGCAAGTTCTGATGAACCTCAGCATAGGAAGAAAAGAGATAAAGACATAAAGTGATTACTGGCTGACACAAGTGTGACACAATATTATTATTTATACTTCACTTCTTATCATTCTTAATTACATAATAATCACAGTGGAGGTGCTGAATAATTTCCGCCCATCACCAGTCCAACTCCTCAACCCCCTTTGTAGGCATAGCCTAACTTTTCATGACAGTGTCTATTTAATTGTTACATTTTAATTTATTTAAGATTTTGATGATACTTTAAGTGTTTCATACTAAAAATGGAGATATGAAGTGTAAACTGACTTAAAAATTAAATGTTTCCGAAATTTGTAAATTAATTTTATTTTTAATTAATCAGATATACAAGTGTGACCAGTCATTTTCTAAGTTAGAACATTTTCGAAACTATGGTCACTATTTCGATCGAATATATTGGACGGTTAAGCCTTGAGAATAATGTAATCGAAAGGCAAAAGCATTAATGAATATACTCAAATTGGCGAGGAATCTATATGCGCATGCGTAATTGAGTCATTGTTTTATAGTATTTGTTCATTTATAAAGGAGAAGCAAAATTTGAAATATTTAAATATTTGTTCATTTGCATCATTTACATTTCAATGAAGAAACATGACTGGATAATTTTTGACATAAACATTCAATCTGAAGCAAAAACTTTGTTGCCGTGGCGAGAAGAAAATGAGTCAGAACAAAAAAAAATTGTTTTTCTACTGAAAAGCATCAGAATTGAATGTAAAATTGCAGTAATTTTGTCAAAGATTAAGCAGGATCCGGAAAAAAAACCAATGATATTTGTGTTGTACATAAATAATGAAGTTTCCATTAAATTAAGACCAATATCTTTACAATAGCTGTCACATCAAGAAAATCGGAATTTTGCCACTTTTCAACTGTTTTTGTAGAAATTAATGACAATAATGAGTATGATGTATAGACAAACTTTCATCGCATATCAACTAGTCTTCTAATTTTGTATGCAAACAAATGATGCGGTAATGTTTTGTATCAATTCCTTAAATATTATTCCATATAATAAGGCTTGTCATGGTGACAAAAAAAGTGAAAAACTGACAAAAGTTAGTTTAAACATAGTTTATTGCCATTTAATCAGGAAATGGTTTGAGCCACAAGTCCTTGCCACTTATAAGATGGCTCTCCCCAATACAATACAATTACAGAAGTAAATTATGGCTACAGAACAGTTACATGTAGGTTCATTCTAACAAACAATTTTAGTAACTAAAGTACTAGAAGCAACTCCGTGTGCTTGTGTGTGTATGTGTGTGTGTGCTCGTTCCAAGTTCGTGGTCAACATAAAAACGCTAATTTGCAAATCTAGCTGTGTCTTGTATGAATTTTTGAACTGCAGAGAAGATGTTTAACTTTTCTTCATCCGAGAGTACTTCTCTTCCATAAAGCAGGGTATTTCCATTTAAGGGATGATACTGACGTGTTGCTCTGAAAAGAATGATTATTTGTTGTAAAAACAATGAACATTTGAAAAAATAGTGATCTACATCCTCAATTCCGCTTTGACAATTACAGTTTTCGTCATTACTTAAGTGCTTTTAAATTACTGTAGCCGTTCCTTAAGCGTGCGTGATGGATATCCAAGAACCTTGGCCCTTTGAAGTAGTATGTTGGAATAACATTTGCCCGAAATAAATTGCTTTTGAGTGAGTTCTTGAAACTATATAATAACGGGGAGTTTCTTATTTCTTCAGGTATAGTATTCCATACATTAACACTGGATGGTACGAACAAGCTTAGAAAAAGCGTTGTTCTTCCTGCCATAACCGTATAATCTTGGGCATTTCTTTAATTATATTATTACTTTCACCAACAACTCTAGGGAATATTGTACTAAATTGTTCCGGCAACAAACCGTTATTTGATTTGTACATAATAACCAACTTCTGAAATTTTCGTCTATCGCTTGGGGATATCCAACTGATTTCTTCGATTAAACGTTGTATAGAAACTGACCGAGTTAATCCGGTGAAAACACGTGCTGCTCGAGTTGTAATTTTTCTAACCTGTTTTTATCAAATTTAGTGCAATTGTCCCATACTACGGCGGCATATTCTAATAATGGCCTCATATACTTGAGGTGAATCTGATTTAATTTTTTTCTATTTATCTTGAATTTTAGCTCTCTCATAAGATTTAATTGATTTGAAATTTGAAAATAGCATCTATGTGTTTGTGCCATTTACCGTCATTACTAAAGGTTACACCTGAATGTTTGTGATGATCTGTAAACTGCAACTGATGTCGACCGAAATATAATTCTGGACAATTTTGATCTCTGGTGGTACAAAAAAAATAGTGCTTCTGTCTTATTGGGATATAATGTGACCAACCACCTTTTTGACCATTCAGATATGATACACAAATCGTGGTTTAGTATTCCCTCCAAATCGCCAACATTGGCTGTTGTTTGAGATAATGACGTATCATCTGCAAATAACCTAGTTATACTTAGTAAGTTGTCAGCTATATCGTTCACATAGACTAGAAAAAACAAGGGCCCAAGGATCGAACCTTGTGGGACACCAGCGTTAATAATTTTACTAGCTGATATACTAGAACGTACTATTACATTTTGAGTCCTACCAGAAAGATAATTTTCGATCCATCTTAATAATGTTCCGTCTATTCCATTTTGTTTCAACTTGAACAAGAGGCCTTTATGCCAGACTCGGTTAAATGCTTTAGAAATATCACAAAAGATCATACACATGTATTGTTTAGTATCTAGAGTTTGACATATTTGATAATAAATTTCTATGAGGTGGTAAATGCTGGAAAAGTACTTGCTTTACTCAGAACCGGCTTTTAAATTCGATTTCATATTGCAGTAATTTTGAACAAAATTAAGCAAAATCATTCATTAATAATTATTCATATGCTTCCTGTGCCAGAAATGAAGTTTTCATTATATAATGGACCAATATCTTAACGAAATCAGTGACTCCAGTAAATCGGAACTTTGCCACATTTCAACTGTTTGTGTTGAAATCACTCATATTAAAGAACATGATGGATACACATACTTGTTAAAATATTTCAACTAGTCTTTTTATCTTTCATGATGCCCGAATATGTTCAATCAATTTCTTTAAACTTATTTTACATAAACGGTTGCCATGGCAACAAAAACTAAAAGTAAAGGACAAAATTGCTTTTTTTCACAGAAATAATGTTTCAATTCAATTTTATATTACTGTTATTGTGTACGAAATTTAAGCAGAAGAATGCATGTGCTTCATATGCCAAAAATGAAGTATCCATTACGGTTGGACCAATATTTTAACAAAAGCATTTACTTCAAGTTATGTTACCGTTCAGAGCGACCTAAAATATTTTTTTTAAAAGACATCAATGAATTATTTATATTCCTAAAATAATGAACATTGGCATAGTTATAACAAAAATATGCATTTAATAACATTTTAAGTGGTTTCTCTTTCAATTTATTTACACAAATATGGTTACCATGGCAACACGAACTAAAGTTCTTAGATACTGACCTTTAATAAAAATAGTTAATTCAAATCAATCGAAAAATTGGTAACTTTTTAATGCTGAAATATGGTCAATTTGCAGCCACCTAAGTTATATTTATTTCCATGACACCTATTGAAAAGAATGTTAAAACTGAAAATGAATGCAAATTTTAATGTCTAGTTTGTTACATCTGCATCACACCTATGATTTTGGAAAAAAGGTTTTAATTTCATCTTTAAGCACAGACATAGTTATATATATATTTAAGTTCTAAGACTGCATGTTCCATTGAATTAATATTAACTTGATATGTAAAGCAAGCGAGAAGCAAAAAAACAATATTTACATATGGTTGCCATTGTTACAAAATAAGATTTATTCATAACAGACAGGACAAAATCCTACATGGAAGTGTATAACATTTAGATGATAAAAATTATACAATTCTAATAAACATTTGTTTTATGCGAGTCAAATGTCAATACAAGTATCAAGACGGTACATATTCAAGATAAAAGCAAACTTCTCAACTATTTTAGTGTCGGGCACTTCATTAAAATAAAATGGAAGAAAACATTTTCACATAAAACAGCAGCAAACTAATGCCTTGCATATACTGTTTGATATTATACTCGGAATTAGAACTTGTATGTTCATTGATCATATTTAAATCATCACTTGCAGTTAACTTATTGTATTACATAGAATACAGTTTCAAATGCCTACTTTGAGCATGGTATGGTTAAAAATCTGATTGGCATAATGCAAACAGTTCTGGAGCATATATTAGAAATCCTGGCTACATGGAGCTTGTACTTAAAAAAGGAGTGTAATAATATGCTGATTATAGCAGATTATCTCACTGAAATCATTTTAAGCTTGAAAACACAGAAGAAATGAAGTACATAAATGTTTAAATTTTGCATCTTGAACTATTACTCATGTCACATAATCTTTTATATTAATACAGAAGATATACAGTGTCTATTTATAGACAGAAGCTGTCAACCACAATAATCTTAAAAAGATCTTTGTCAACAGTATTGGGCACTGGACATAAACTAGCTCTTAAAGATACAGTTTCTACTCATATCCAAAGACTTTCATAAATTGTTTTTCAAATTCTAATTCTCATTTTCTAATTCATGCACATACAAATTACATATGTATCTACAATGAAAAATATTAACTTGATATCTTGTCAGGAAATCAGGTATTATGTATTATGACTTGCACCAGGAATTGAGCCTTGTTTGCTCAGATTTTTTTAACAATGCCACAAATAAATTTGGCCAACTGTATGACAAAGTACAAAGTGTTGTTAATCACTTCACAATTTTCCCATCCGCTCCTAGTCAGTTTGTTACAATCATTATTTTTTAAACACATTCTGTACTGGTGGAGCTTATTTTTAACAGACTTGAACAAAGAAAAAAGAACTCTCCTTGTGAGATCTCTCACCCGATTTAGCCAAAAAGATGAAACAATAATCCAAAACCATCGCACAATTGGGTTGCGTTCATGTCTATGTTCGGTAAAAAGTAAAAATCGATCTTTAACGTAGACTCATATGCAAGTTAAAATTTGTTTAAAACAAAACTAAAAAGCTTTAAAAAAAAAATTATCAAAAATTTATGACAGTTACAAGCTAATGATAGACCGTCGTCTTTTTTCATTTTTATTCTTGGTGTTTGTATATTTCAAACATAAAGATGCATTGAGACTAGCAATGAATAACCTTCCGGAATGTAAACAAGAGGGCCATGATGGCCCTATATTGCTCACCTAAGTACCAGTGCACTTAAATAAGGAAGTCACTGGTTGCAAGGGAAAGTCACTGGTTGCTAAAGAAATCACTGGTCAGTACTGGAAAGTCAGTGATTGCAAAAAAAACTGTTGCTAGTTGCTAAGGATATCAATGGTTGCTAAGAAAGTCACTTGTGGCAAGATGATGCTAAAGGTTGCTAATGAAGTCACGTGTTGCTAAGGGAAGTCATTGGTTGCTAGGGGAAGTCACTGGTTGCTAGGGGAAGTCATTGGTTGCTAGCAGACTAAATTGTTGCTAAGGAAGTCAATGGTTGCTAAAGAAGTCACTTGTTGCTAGGGGAAGTCACTGGTTGCTATGGAAGTCACTTGTTGCTAGGGACAGTCACTGTTTGCAAGGGAACTAAATTGTTGCTAAGGAAGTCAAAAGTTGCTAAGGATGTCACTTTTTGCTATGGAAAGTCAGTGGTTGCTAAGGAAGTCACTGGTTGCTAGTGGAAGTCACTGGTTGCTAAGGAAGTCACTGGTTGCTAAGGAAGTCACTTGTTCCAAGGAGAAGTCACTGGAAGCTAGGTTTTTCCTATTACTATATATACAGACAAGGGACCCCCCACCCCAGTGGCTGTGGTCAATTTTGACCCCAGGGGCATAATTTGAACATATTGTATAGAGGTCCACTGGACGATGCTGCATACTAAATATCTAAGCTCTAGAGCTCTAGGCCATGTTATTTTTAAGAAGAATTTTTTTTAAGTTTTTTCCTATAGCAAATGACCCCCCAGGCAGGGTCAATTTTGACCCCGGGGATATGAGTTGAACAAACTTGGTAAGTTCCACTAGGCAGTGACAAATACTAAATATCTAAGCTCTAAGCTTTGTGGTTTCTGGGAAGAAGAATTTTAAATTTGTTCCGACATAAGTCTATATGAAAATCAGTGACACCCTGGTTGTGGTAAAGCCTATGTAAAATCAAGTGACCCTGGGGACAATATTTGAACAATCTTGGTAGAGGTCTACTAGGTAATGCTACATGATAATATATATAAATATACAGGAAGAACTAATCCGATCAAGCCCATAATTGAGCTTATACAAGATCTTATAGTCATACACATTCTCTGTAAATATGATTAAGATTAAAGAAGAAAAGCTACAGTGTAAAAATAGTTAAATATTGCATTTTTTGTTAAACCAGGGGCATTCATTCAGGAAGTACTGATCTGATCAAGTCCATAATCGAACTAATCCGAGGTTTTGTGGCCATATACATTGTGTTTAAGTTTAATTTTGATTACTTCAAAAATATAGATGCTAGAATGTAAACAAACTAATTGTAAACGGACGGACGGACGGACATTCATTGATTATAAAAACATAAAAACAAAAATAATATCAAACAGGGAATGCCACGTACCAAAAACGCAGCCTCCCCAAAACGAGCCCCACAGCACCCAGAAGTGCACACCACCAACACACACACACACACACACACACACACACACACACACACACACGCACACACACACACAACACACACAGACACAATCATGTACACACACAAACATACACTACCAACACACACAAGCATACAAAGCAAACACACGAGGACAAAACGAACAATTAACGGAACACAGTGGGGCACCGCCTTGGAACGGTCAGTGGCAAAAACACCACTGGGGAGCTTAAACCGGTTTATGGTGCGCACCCAACCTCACTCTTACCCCCACCATGTTCCAAAGTCACAGGACAGTGTAAATAAAAGTTTATCAATACCCAGTTCTTTGAAATAGTTAAAATGCTAGAAAATATCTTTTGGTCATTTGGACGAAAAGTTGCTTGGCGCTTCTCAAAAAGCCACGGGGATAACACGTCTAACGTGCTTTAAATTTGAGGATTATTAACATTTTACTAAAGGTAGATATATCAGACATAAAAGCATTTCTTCTTCGTTCCACGGATTATAATCGGTTCCTTAAAGTTTTAAACAATTTAGATGCTTAAACATGCAGTGACAAGAGGACTTTTATGAAATCTTCTTCAGTCGATCAGTTTTTATTATCCTAATATTATATTTGGAAATTATAGGAAAACATCAGTTGGTTGCATTTGTTTTATATCAGTGGATTTCGTTTCATTGAAGTCGGACGTTACAGTATTTCAAGTCTTCAGCACTGTAGTCTTTATAAGGTAATAGCACATTGTACAAGTATAAGACTTAAATTCAACAGCGTGTTCTGGGGGGTGCAGAAGTTTTTCTCAGGGGAGGAGAGAGACATTCAAGAACGATTCGGTGATTGTGATATGGACACATTTTATCACTGTTAGTGATACAGTAGTGACATTAGCGTTGAATTATATTGAATTTGATTCAAAATCTGTGCAAGGTGGTGGTACTTTACTGTTCTACTTATATTGCTTGATATTCACGGACTTGGTTCTCAATATTTGCAAGGAAATATTGATTTTTAAGACAAATATGTGGCAAATTTTCAAACAAACTGTTTTACATGTATAGTTTAATTATAAAACATATAAGTTGTTGTTTCCAAACAGGTAAGTCTATAAACAGTTCTATAAAATATTTCGGTTATAAATTTCTGTAGGTGGCCAATATAGCAAACTTAAGTTTAGTGTGTCATTGTAGTATTGTATTTTTAAAAGGGAAAATTAAAAAATATATATATAAAAACTCCTGTACTCGGGTACATAATAAAACAGTTCGCCAATTATGGTCGGAGTTGAGCTTAAAGCTTTATCACCTGGACAAAATAATAGTTTAAAGGGTGTATTTTATGAGGGTCTACAACCAAACCTCCAACAAATGGTCACTTTTTATTTTTGATGTTGTATCAGATTATGACTGCAAAATATGTACAAAAGTCGGATATAAGTAAAGTGAAAGACGTTTAAAAAAACTGAGTGAAAGGATTGACAAAATGGAAAGCAATCCAGCCTCATGCATATGTGGACGTTGACGTGGACGTTATAGAGCAGGTACTAGTATAGGCCGACTTTATTCAAGCAGACGATCAGGGACCAACATATTTAGACCGACAAGTCAAATTCTTTCAGAAACATATAAGGATACTAGGACTTTTGTCCCAAGGAAAACTAGCTAGTGCTTCCACGGTAAGACCTGATGACAACACAAAATCATATGAAAACAAAAATGGCCTTAATTAGTAGGGCAATACAACAAACATTGAATCTACTCCACTTATTGACACAGGTTTATGCATATCAAAGTGTTCCGTGAACATTTATCAAAACAACCTTTTAAATTTGGAATTGAAACCGGTCACTGATATTTTACGCATTGAATGTGCAGATGGTCAAACCTGCCATATGTTGGTAATATTGAAATAACTTTGACATCCGCTTAAGTTCCTGAGATCATATAATTGAATTGTTTATTTCTAGTTGTACCTGAAATCACTTCAATAGAATGGTGTCAATACTTATTTGTACACATATTTAAAATGTTTTGATGTAACTCTGCAAAGACAATGCCGGCGATCAATGTCTTCAAAAAGCTCATTTAAAGACACATTGGTGTTTAATCTTTCATTGTATCCATCTTAGGGAAAAGGACCTAAAAACAAAAAGGAGTCTAGCAATAATCAGAAGTGCTGAGTCATTAAACGTTATAGTAAGGCCAAATCTTTGACGAAATTGAAAAGGAAGGTGAAGCCTTTGTGATAGGATTAAGCAGAAAATTGATTTAATAGATAAAATTATATTCAAACAGCGACACATAAGAAATCCAGCGCAATGATTGATGAAATTCTAAATCATCTGGGCTTCATATATTGTATTAGTCCGTACAAAATCGAAAGCTTAGGATGTGCATAGACTATCGGATGTTCTATAAACGTACAAAGAAGGACGCATATGCATTACCTCGCATGCAAGAATTTGTTATTGTTACCATAGATCAAAATTATATAGTGTTACAGATATGAAGAGTGGATATCATCAAGTTGAAATTGAACCACCTTACAAGGGCATAACTGCCTACTCTTGATTTTACCAGTATGAAATAATGTCATTTGAACTTCCCAATTCGCCGGCCACGTATCTGTGTATCGTGGAAGACTGCCTTGGTGACAAAAATTTGAAAACTTGTGTTATATATTTGGATAATTTGATTATTTTTTCGAATAGTTTCGAACAATGTTTAGAAAGATTGGATATTGTTTCAGCTCGTTTAAAAGAGTGTAGTTTAAAGCTCTCTGCTTAAAAAAATTAATGTTTCTTTCTACAAGAGAAGGTCAAGATTTTTGGGCATATTGTTTCAGAAAATGGAGGGGAAACTTATCCAGATAATAACTGGCCAACTCTTTTCAAAAGTGATGAATTGTGTTCATTCTGGCATTTGCGGGTCACTACCACTGACTTGTAAATGACTTTTTTGAAAGTGACACGGTCATTGAATATACTTTTACCTCCTTCATCTACAAAGAAGGGACAGAAACACAATTCAAAACCTTTTGTTTGGACTTAGATACATGAAGATACATTCAACAAACTAAAAGACAGTTTGGTTCTTCAACAGTACTTGCATATCCGGATTTTAATTTTACCATACGGATGCGTGAACTACTATTAAGTTCATGAAAATGTGGAAAAAGTGATCTCATATGCCAGCAGGAGTTTGACAAAATCAATTAGAAATTTTAAAACCTTTAAAGTTATATTACCCTTCAAAATGGTCACATTGGTTTATAGTTAAGAATGAAACTCAAAGCACAGTGGATGCTTTAAAAACATATAAAAAAAAGTTTCACTAAGTTATTTCTATTACTGACAAATACAAATAAAGATATTCATAACCGAAAGGGTTCATCTTTTATTTTTGACTAGGATAGTCAAAAAATATTTTTACAGATTTCCTCCATATTCAATGTGAATGAAACTGTTATACAGAGTGTTATTTGTGGGTTAAAACTATGGCAATGTTTATTATTCTAGGAGTATAAATCACTGATTAATGTTTCATTTAAAATTATGATGGTCACTTTGAAGGGTAATATCACTTTAAGCAAGAGTTTTTGGCTCTAAAATGGTCAATAACTGACAAATTGTCATACTATACTTTAACCAAATTTACTGTCTTTACCGACAACAACCCCCTTATACATATACTTACATCGGCAAAATTAGATGCTTCAGGTCAGAATTAACACTGTTAACAAAACAGAACACATGAACAAAGATGCAGATGCTATGTCCCGGTACCCACATGAAAAATTGGATAATTCAATCAAAATCGACAGTGATGCTGTCAAAATCATATGTGGGTCAACCAAAATTGAAAATTACATTGAATGCTTACCATCAGCATCTATAAATAGCATCTAGATTACAGATTCACCATGAAAACCTATGACACAAGTGGAGATGTGTGAACTTGGAAGTTATCAGCGAGAGGATCCAGTTAAAGGACCATAATTAACCGCTGTCAGAGATAAGAAGCTTACACATTTTCATCATTACACGAAAGAAGATTTGATAATAAAGAGGAATTTTGAGAATACTAAAATTATTTGAAGAGTTTAACAATTAGAACTACCTTCACATTTCAGACATATGACATTAACTAGGCTTCATAGTGATACATGTCATCCAGGAAGAGACATGACTATAACTTTACTAAGACAGATATTTTTCTAGCCCCTAATGTCTAATGATTGTGATTATTGGATTAAGAAGCGTAACCGGTGCATTAGAAAAATATCAAGCACCAATACAAGAGCACCATTGGTAAATGTGGTAAATAGTTACCCACTTGATCTTGTGTGAAAGGATTACCTCATACTTGAGCGATCCAAAGGAGGGATTACCATTGTTCTAGTTATTACTGACCACTTTACCAAGTTACCAATAGCTGTGGCCACAAAGAATCAGACAGCCAAAACTTCTTCTAGAGCCTTATTTGAAAACTTGATTGTTAATTATGGTATACCTACTACGCTAAACATCGATCAAGGTGCATATTTTGAATCGGCAGTCAGTCAAGGAGTTATGTGACATGTTTATAAATGAAATATCAGGGACTACCCTTACCATCCTAGAGGGAATGGCATCCCAGAACGATTTAATCGAACACCCTTAGATATGCTAGGTATTTTAAACCCATCTAAAAGTTTGATTGGAAAAAAATAATTGGCACATTTGACATACTCATATAATTGTACCGAACATGAAACCACAAATATTCCCCTTTTAAATTGATGTTTGGTAGGACTCCAAAACTGCTCAATTATATGATGTTTGACACAGCTAGACATGAAAGTGCAGGAGAAAGTAAGTAAATTAAGGGAAAGATAAGCAGTTTCCAGAAATCTAGTTAGGGCAACTACAGAACAGTATTAAGAAATACCAGAAACACTATCATGACAAAAAGAAAAAGGGATTCAAAATAGAAGTAGGGAATATGGTTCTAGGAAAGGCTATAAACTTTTTTTCAAAAGATAAGATTGCAGACAGATTGGAAAAGGAAAAATACGAGGTTATTGTTCAATCCAACCCTGAAATACCATTGTTTACCATCAAAACAACAAACATAATATCAAACAGGGAATGCCACGTACCAAAAACGCAGCCTCCCCAAAACGAACCCCACAGCACCCAGAAGTGCACACCACCAACACACACACACACACACACACACGCACACACACACGACACACACACACACACAATCATGTACACACACACATATACACTACCAACACACACTAGCATACAAAGCAAACACACGAGGACAAAACGAACAATTAAAGGAACACAGTGGGGTTTCAAGTCTGAAACAGGCAAAATAAGAACTATACACAATTTACTTCCTCTATGTCCTCGGTACATAGAACCTGATAGACTGGAAGCAAATATCTATGAATTATAAAAGAAAAGAAGGAAAGAATGTTGTATCCAACAGCGTAAATTCATATAAGGATAGTGATAAAGAAGGGAACAAAAAGATAGGATGCGACGTCAGAAGTGAAATAGATTTAGAAGAAGAGGACACAGGGACGTATATGAAACATACATACAAACATGGGGACGCCTATATGCCTGCACACAGAGAAGACAAATTTCAGAAAGCGATAGTTGTGTGATCATGATAAACCTTCATTTTCTACAACTGAAGATGAAACAGTACCACATGATTTAGGAAAGAAAAGGGATACAGACAAAACAATCAGGAAGGAGATATAAATCAAAGAGGAAGGAAAGAACAAGAGCTTTCACTTGTAAAAGCCAAATGCCCCGGAAGTCATGTCACACAATCTGCGACCTTGACCTTCAAGGTCTGGACACTTTATCTCCCTGTGCTGAACATTTGTGCCAATCAATTTGAAACTCCCTAAATGTTTAACAGATTTACAGTCTGAACAGGAATGTTGTATAGCTTCATCAAACTTTATTATATTTTTTCATCAGAAGCAAATATTTACCTGTTTATTGTATGTGTCTTTTACTTGAATATATTCAGTATGTATGTATTTTAGAGTTTTATCGTTGGTACCAGATTATCCATATGACCAACGCCCCCAGAACAGTATGGTTATTTTACGCTTCGAGGGATAGTGCAAGATACAGAACGCGTCCCGTTCAAAAGACACATCCTGGTTCTTTAACATGCCCGGTGTACAGCCGAAAGCCCATTAGTTATGTTAGTGGAAGGGCCTGCGATCCCTGAACTACAAGTCCAGCTCGTTAACAAATAGACCACTTATCCGCTCCTCCTATGTTCAGATCGGAAAGTACACTTTTTATATGCTCATAGCATAATCAACCAACAATCAATTAAATCTGTTTATCACACCTAGTTTGTCATTGCAGGATTTGGACGTAACTTTCCACATCATGATTATTATAATCTTGTCGTTTACTCATTCTAAAATTAAGAAATAGAGCTAAGGGCGTTTCCATATATAAGTAAAAAACAACACTGTAGTGGTATTTATCATAATTGAGTCATTTATGACAATTGACTGTATACAAATGATTTGAATTATATTAAGCCTCTCAATTCTTACTAAATGTGTTTTTATTTGTTAGAATGGACCACCAGTTGTTTGCACAGGGTTGAAAGCAATAATTAGCTAACAACAGAAGCCGGTTATCTCCAAGTTGCACTGGTAAGTATCATTTTATTTCTTAAATATGTACTTTTTTCTTTGAATGCATTTTTTGTTAGATTCCCAGAAAAATACTGGCAGACTGAAATAACTTTCAAATAATTACTGATACGTTTCATTTTTATTTTCCAAGACACTGCAACAAAACATTTAGTATTAACTGTTATCCTCTCATAAAATGTAGACATGAAATCATTATTCAATATTGTTCTGCATTTAAAATCACCCTACCAAATACCAAAGAATCACTGCACTTTTCCTAAATGACCTCCCTCCTCTCTTTTAGGGTTATGCTCCGGACAAGAAAATGTAACAAATGCGGATAATTAAAAAATAAGGCAATGTAGACTAATGGTTCTTGGACACTGCACATCCCAGTATTGTGCTCTCTCACTGTATGAAGTTTCCAGTAATTCCCTGCAGATCGTTTGTGGTTAAAAGAAACATCAATATAGGGGAGACAATATAAAAGGCAATAAATAGGGTTATGGTTTTTAGGGCGCTGCACTTATCCCGAGGGTCCTCTCTCAATATATGCAATTTGTAGGAATTTCCTTAAGTAATGGGGATAATTGAAAATTTGGACAAGATAGAGTTATGGATCTTAGACACTGCACTTTCCCTCATTATGCTCTTTCATTGTATGAAGTTTCAAGTATTTCCCTTTTATATTTTGGAGTTATTCTCCGGGCAAAGAAGTGGGGACGATAATCAAGGACAAGAAAAGAGTGGTTAACGCTCTGGACTACCACTCCGGAGGTCCCGGGTTCGACTCCCCGCCCGGACATTGGAAATTTCAGAAACGCTTTTCAGTGTTTCCCACCCATCTAGAGATGAACTGGTTAGAAACCAATAGGTAGTCTCACGTGTATCGGTGCTATACACCGGGCATTTAAAAGAACCAAAAGGTATATTCGTAAAAAAAGCTAGGGTCTGGTACCCAGATTCTCTTGTATCTGCATTTGTCTCTTTTAAACCTGCGCCGGTCAGGGGTCTTGGCAAGTTCACAAAGGGAGAAACCCCAAGGTCTGTCGGGACATATAAAAACAATCAAGGCGTACAGAAGAACAAGAAAGAAACCAGCATAGATTGTTGCCTACCATAGAAGAAGATGCCTCAAAACTTTATACTATTACTAGCCATATTAGGTCTGGTATTTTAACAAGAGGGCCAAGATGGCTCACCTATATATCAATTGCCAATAATACAAGTGGTCATGACCTAACATAATTTATAGAAGTCCACTAAATAAGCCTGTGAGAAATTAAGTGACTCCCCTCTCCTCCCGGGAAGGGTAAATTTTCAAATTTCAAATTTTAGAGGTCCACTAGATAAAGCATACAACCCTAACCTTAACCCTTACCCTACATGTCAAATAGCTTAGCTCTAGGCCTTGTGGTTTCAGAGAAGAATATTTTTTAAGTCTTTCCTATTTTTTGCCAGAGCAACTAGAGTTCTGCATGAAATGGAATTCTTTGAACAATTTTGGTAGAACTTTATGCAAGGAACATCCCTGCATAGTTTAATCAACATTGACCCAATGGTTTCAGAGAAGATGTCGTTTAAATCAAAATGTTGACGGACGACGGAAATCATCCATTAGAAAAGCTCACCCTGGCAAAGCCAGGTGAGCTAAAAACACTCCAACCAAATAAAGCTAATAAGATTTTATACATTATTATGGTGTAAAAACGTTCAAAGAACGTGCTTTGCTGTGTTGTAAGTACATAATATTAAATGTGTACTTCATTAGTAATTGTATTTTGTCATTAACAATTACTTTGTTTTTTCTGTACTTGATAACTATTTGTATTCTGTCATTTATGTATGCCTTGCAATTGACATTTATTCGTATTGTGGGGACACATTTTTTGTTGGAGCGGCCACTATTTTTGGATAGTTTCTGACGATTGCTGAGAACCTTTTTTTAAAAAATCCTTTCAGTTATGTTTCCTCTTTATATAGATATAAGTGTCAAGAAAATACAGCAAGTACTCTTTTGCAAATTCCAGGGGTAAACCTATATAGCGTAACGGTGCCGTTAAACTAAATCTCGCCAACATTTAAGATTTTTCTCAATTTGCTATGTTGATTTTCACATGTTGTTAATTCTTGTATTTATTTTTACATTTTATGTTTTGATAAATCATTTTGATAAATGCAACTTTTGTTAACGGGAAACTGTGAACGAGCAGCTTTTAATTCTATTATTTAGTCACTTTTGGGTACATTCATATCACCTCGACGCTTTTCTATAACTTGCTAAAATCCAGAAATACCATTGTTAAATGTGTGCAGTGGGAGAGCACCATGATTTTAAGGATAATACTGTGATATTTTAAAGTCTTGATTTAATAGCCTTTTAAAAGCACACATAACAACATATCTTCAGATTAGGAGTTCTTTTTTTCATGATAACATTAGTTAAGTAATAGTGCCGTTTAAAGTGACCATCACAATTTCAAGAAAGACATTTTTATATCACTGGTCAAATCTATATGATTCTAACTAATATTTCATGCAGTCTGACTATGATTTACATTATTCGCTATATTCATGCAGTACATTTCCAGTAAGCACCCGTTAAAAACAATTAATCAAAAAATGTTCAAGTTCATTATAGAAAGATAATGGTCAAAGTTTGAACGTATAGTTTGAGAAATAATACTAGATAACCGACGCTTTTTAACTCCCTTATGTTTAAATGTCATTGCAGATTATTTCGAAAATATGCCTGCAGTCAGATACCTTAGCATAGTCACTAAATAGATGCTAACTGAAATGTTTAAATGTCATTGCAGATATTTCCGAGAATATGCCTACTGAGTAAGGTAGCTTAGTATAGTCACTATATAGATGCTAACTGAAATGTTTAAATGTCATTGCAGATATTTCCGAGAATATGTTTACAGTCAGGTACATGAAAAAAATTATCCTTGCTATAGCCGTATTATGTACCATGTATATGATTTTGACGGACATGGTACCTGTAGACCCCGACAAAGGATTTGTGTACCTTCCCTCAGATATTACAAACACCACCTTTCACCACATGACGAAGGGTAATGCAAACGACAGTAGTTGTATTTTAATAGATAGAGATAGGACAGGCCGGATATCAGTGGATTTTAGAGTGGTCATCGTGACCTATAATAGGCCATCTTCGTTGCGGCGGTTATTTGAGTCATTGGAACAAGCTTGTTATGAAGAAGACAGAGTAGTCCTCGAAATATGGCTCGATAGATCCAAGTCACATCTCGTCCACAAAGAGACTTTACAAGCTGCTTTGGATTTCAAGTTCAGCAAGGGGAAATGTTATGTTTTTGTTCATTCAGTACACGTGGGGATAACGGGACAGTGGCTTACGGTATATAATGTAAAAGTATTATTAATAATCAGCACTAACTTCCGTTTTACTCTGTCTCTCTTCTTTGGTCTGTCTCATTCCCTCACCCTCCCGCCGTATTTCCGCTGTATGTCTGCCCCAACTTGTCTATGTCTGTCTCATCCCCTCACCCTTCGTCTGTCTTTTTAATATAATTATGATTTTCGTCACAAAGGCAAACCAAAAATATTGCATTACGGTTTTGGGGTAACGGCAATATGCCGACAAATGTATGGGGTAGGTAGGTGAGAACAATTATAAAATCCAATATTATTAAATTTTATTATTTTATCATTTTGTACTGTTGTTCTTCAAACTGGAAAATATTTGATTTAGATTGTTAATACCAGAAAATATATTACGGTTGAAGCAAAATGTGGGGTAAACACATAGGCCGTATGAAATGTGTGTAAGAGATCACTGACCGACTGCAGTGGTACAGTTGTTGTATTATTGTGATACATTGTACACGGTATTTATGAAAGCTGAACTCAATGCAAATATTCCAAGTGTTTTGTCAATTATGTACTTGAAATAGATTAAAACGTAAAAAATATATGTGTATACCACAATCAATAACAATATACTACAATAATACTGATGTACTAATACAAGTTCATTATATTTATAAATTATCTTAAACATATAGTTGTAGTTAAACATACAAACCTATCAAGAACGATTAAACGACATAAGACATTGAAGTACGCTGGTGAATTGACTAATACTTCCTTTAATTTAATTTTAATAGACATTTGTTTTAAACGGCAAGAGCAAATATTTTCAAGTGATAACGGACTACACAATACAAGTTTTAAGACATGTTATTAAGTATTGGCCCCGGTTTCACGAAAATACTCAAGTATTTACGAGGTAACATGCTCAACTTATTTCAACACTTAGAACCTCCTTTCATGTTTATTCTTTTACAGAATTCAAGTTTGTCAGAATTGTATTTACCCATTTATTACATTTACATGTATATACAATTGTCAGTATTTGTGCACGAAATATTGTTTGATAGAAAGTGATTTATATAATTAAATTCTTAAAGTTCTTGAGTTGTACTCAAATGAATTTTTCGCTATATCTGACTTACATTTAGTATAATGCAACATTTTATTCTTTCAACATACTAATTTCATTAACAAATAGTATATCATTAAAAATGACAACAAGAAATATTGTTATTTTTAGTGACAATTTGACTTTTAAATAACGTACTCAGCTGAGCAATTACTTAAATATTTACGTGAAATCGAGGCCTGGTATTTCATTCAATTCATTTATATACGAATGAAGCATATTATTTATGATTAATTTTGACAATTATTCAATTCCAGACATGGTTTCCCTCCTCGGAATCTTCAGAAATTGCTGTGATTTTGGAAGATGATTTAACGGTGTCCCAACATTTCTATAGATATCTAAAACTTGTACATAAAAAGTACAGCCATAAGCAAGATATTTACG
The DNA here is from genome assembly GCA_022818135.1 of Saxidomus purpurata. Lineage (NCBI taxonomy): Eukaryota > Metazoa > Mollusca > Bivalvia > Venerida > Veneridae > Saxidomus > Saxidomus purpurata. Next base: position 553,403 of record JAFMSR010000037.1, read on the forward strand.
GATTTTCACTGCAAGGAAATAACGTTAGACATAGTGACGGAAAATGTTGTTTAGATGTTCCACAAAAACACAAAGTATTTTTATATCCTACTTTAGGCACTTCCGGATTTTCACCAAATAACCGAAATTGGCTGCAGTTCCTTTCTTGGTACAACGAAATTGTAAGAACAAGTCTTAAAGTTCCTTTAATTGAAAACCATATAGCAGCAAAGTGGTATACAAAACTTGTCAGATATGGAAAAGGAGATTCGATGTGGGAGATGGAATATCTATATTACACGAAAATGCATAAGGAATTCACTTTATATCCAGCTTTCCAAGGTAATGTCACTAATACAATTTATGTTTAATATGGACAGCAATCGTACTACACTCAATAGGAAACATCAAGTACGGGTACACAGATAACATAAAAAGTTGTTCATATGATAGTGTACACATCAATATTCTTGAAGCCCTTTAATAGTTTGTTTTTATATCTAAATTGTTTAAATTTTATTTATTTTATAGATCATCGAGGATTTACCTTTAATTGGTTCGAAGACGGTTTGCATTATACAGGACAGAGAATAAAAAACAAAAAAGTAGAACAAAAACAATTGGTGCTAACATGGACGCTTGATTATGACCAGTTGCCGGATAATCCTTTATATCTGGATGATAGTGGTGCTGTAATAAGATAATGCTGAATGGGCTTTGTAGAAATTTTCAAGCAGTTTGTTAGTATTTATTATATGCCCTGTGTGCATTAGAGTCAATAGTAAATGTTGTATTAAGGTCGTGTTCGTAATCTGAGACCGATACGTTTTATAAACATGAAGGTATCTAAAATAAAAATTGCCTACTTTCTTTCGCAACTGAGTGTAAGACAATGCTGTATCTATATTAGTAAGTGAAATAGTCATGAATTATTCACATGAAACCGAGGAGAAAAAAACTATGAAATCAAAACGAGGCTCAGATTTTACTGATAGTCTAGGAACTGCAAAATGATTATACAAAGAACTCGCCTACATATTGACTGGTCAACCTTATTTCAAGGAGCACAAAACCGGTTTTAAATATTGAGATGACATGAATGTATTACACGTGTAACATTTGCAATATAGTGTAACATGAATATAAAATTTAAAAAAAGTAATTGACTGTCAGATTTATTATAAAAATTATTAGAAATCACGATTAACGAGTATTAAACTGAAATACATGTAATAATAGTAATTCCCATTTAATTTTTAAGTAATATCCGAGTAATTTCAAGAACGGATTTTAAAGGGACATACCAACTGATGTCAAACTAAATAACCTCAGAAACATAAATGATAGAACATTCTGAAGTATTATAACTAACCTTAAAGTTTAAGCTATGCATTCCACTCAGTATCAATAAAATCAGCTTTTTAAAATATGCTGCAGTACCGTTAACCATTCAATAACCTTTGTAGAGTTGTTGTTGTACAATTAATGGGTGGATGCGATTTATTACAGAATGCCTCTTTTTTATTGATTGTGGTAAAATGAAGCATTTTACGATATATGTTGTTCTTTAAAATAAGATTTATTTATCATTTTACATTAATTGAACACATTATCTATGTTTCGAGAATATAATCTGCCAGAGTGCTCCTTTAAATACAGTTTATAATGCAGATTTATTCGATGTTACTGTAACATTTGAAAAATATGAAGGTATTTTCTTCAGATACATGTTACATAAGTAATATCTATGTACTATGTATGTAACATCCTAGTAACATAAACAACTCCTTCTTTAAAATATGTTTATAGTGCATGTTTGTGCAATGTTACTGTAGCATTTTAACATTTAAATATATATTAAAGCACACTTTCCAGATGCATTTAAACAGGTTTTAACATCCCTATAATATTTCTTTAAAATAAGTTTATAATGCAATAATGTAACAATATAAGCTTTAAAATATATACTGAAGCGAAAAAGAAACACAGGGTAACAAAAATTGAAATACATTTTATATTCTGTTACTTCTCGCGAATACACATTTCACTATTTATATTGAACTGTTAATTCATTCAATTATGGTACGGCTAATATAAGTTCAGAGGGTTCATAAACTGATTTGCTCATGAAAGATAGAGTCTTTATACTACTTTAGATACGTCTTATACATTCCTTCAAATCACCACGAAGGTTTACCCTGCGTTTTCCCCCCTTCAGTATATTAAGGCACATTTTCCAGATGCATGTAACATACTAGTAACATACATTACTCCTTCTATAAATTTAGTTTATAATGCAGATTTATCCAGTGTAACTGTAACATTTAAAAGATATCTTTTGAGATAAACGTAGCATAAGTAATCTTCACGTAACATGTACGCAACATACTTAACTGTAACGATGGATGGTCAGGGCTAAACACATCAGAGTAATCAAAAACTCAACACTATACGTAATTTACAACTTTACAGTGATGAGTATAAACAAAGATGAATACAAAATATGAACATTAAATAAGATGACTTTAAAAACGTCTAAATGATAGTCCAGATAGTTTACACTTTACTTAACGGTGAAACACGTTTTACAAACAAAAGAATGTCCTCGCCATTCAGAATAACATCTTCATATAGGCTCCGGTAATCCGGGGTTGGATTTAAGTAGACCTTAATGTCAACTGCACCAAAGGTGTTTCCTGTATGGATGGGGCACCACGTAGACAAGTCTGAGCTCGGGAATCAATACATCCGGGCGAATCTAATAGTTTATCGACGTTACAGGAAAGTCATCATCTGGAGGCAATACTTATCTCTACCACTCCGGCAAAACTACACTCAACCACTTTTCTAAGTATACACCTAAAAGAAATGTTGTTGTTTATTCAATTTTCAAGATATTTTGATGAATTTTTCAATGTCATAAGATCAAAGATTGATATTTAACATTCCATCAGAGTTATAAAGATAGGTACAAAAAAACAAAAATAATATCAAACAAAACTCATTGGTCCGCAGCGCTATAACCCCAATAATCAAAACTCACAAAAACGTTCAAATTACCAGACTGTCATAAATCTGCGTGTAACACAGACGACCATTTATGTTTCACTAAAATAAAATTAGCAGACATGTGCCAATGTTTGATTATTCAAATCCTTTAAGAAGATGTTAGTGGGCAGATGTAAAGTGTAAAAAGGAACTTTGAGACTTTTGCCTGATTCTTATCCTCCACTTCATTTCGATCGGATGAAGATTTGAGATTTGAGCACCCTAATGTTTTTTAACTCATTTATGGCTTGGATATAATCGTTTTCAAGAATTGGTATTTGGTACTTCTCCCGAATCTCTAATGGTCAGTTTGTGGTGTGAAAACGTCACTTTGGAGAACATACAGCACTGTATTGAACCAATTTATCCAATTGACGAGGTTTGTTGGAAAAATGCATGGGAAAGGAAATTCTTAAAAGGGTAGACAGATCAACTCCGTCAATGAATTTAGTGTTGAAAGGATATTTTTATCAAAGCAGGATATTTGAAATTGGTACAAGAAACAGTTTTTTGACAAAACCTTTACTGGTCTAGATATTTTAGATGAAATTTAGAATTACCATAATTTACAGTTTTGTGAATTTCACATTTAGGGGTGTGGTGATGTAAACTCTCTGGGACAATGAAATCACCATTTATGCTCATCAACTTTGTACCGAGTATTGAGAGAATGAATCCAATAATTTGTTGACAAATTTTCATGCCCGTATCTTTCAGAATGAATAGGTGCTAAATGATAGCCGAGAAAATAGATATCTAATAATTTGCATATAATGTGCCTGTTGCTATAGTAATAATACAATTACCATATACACTTTGATATGTCTTATGTAGAAATAATTGGTGTTTTGAACTTATTTAATTTGTACTCAATTTAAGAATGAATTAGTTTTAATCAATGTGAAGTTTATTAACCATTTTTTGTCTGGATATACAATAAAATTTGGAAACTGTTCCCATGGTAACCAAATAAATTAAATTGACGACAAATACTATCATCTAATTCAGTGTTGTACTGTGTGCAATGCCTTTGAAAGTTGTCCTTACTTGAACTGAAAAAATCATTTCATGTACGAATACATGTTTACACATCACAGTTAAAATTGTTCCCATAGAAACCTTATACCTTTTTTATCACAACTTTTGAGAAGAAGATTATGCCTATAGACCATTTTTTTCTAACTGTAGGCCTATAAACACGTAATCATTGAAACCTTACAGACTGGATTTAGACAAATTCACCAAAACAGTCAAATACTTTTAGCTGAAATACAACAGACATTTTGTCTGAACTGATAATGTTGCGATGGTAACAAAAAGAGCAACTTCATTAAAATGCCTTCTTTGCAAGTTTTCAACACTGTTAAAAGTGTAAGTGTCCAGTAAAATGCAGCTTTTTTAAACTGCAGAAAAAAAAATATGACTGCAATTTTTCAGCAGTAATTTTGCAGTAAGATGTGGCCCTTGTGTTGTTGTTTGTTTTTTTTTTGGAAGATTTAAAGGTTTTTCCTATTGGTTGCCATATCAACCAGAGTTCTACATGGAATGGAATTGTTTCAACAACTTTGGTATAGCCTCATGCAAGAAACATCTCTGCTAAGTTTCATCAACCATGTGCACGTAGGGAGTCAGAAGCTGTAAGTTTACTCGATTTGCTTTTATTTCACAAACAAGGTTTTAACTTAAAACATTTTCTAAAATGATTGAAAATAAGTCTCTGTCAATAAAAGCATCAAAAGTATCAACACAGTTCCTCTTCAACATAAAAGCAAACTTCTGAATTATTCAGGTATCAGGCACTTTATTAAAGTAACATGAACGAAAACATAATCCCTTCAAACGGCAACAACATGTTGCCTTACATATACTGTTTAACTTTATAATTAAGGTTAGAACTTGTATGTTCATTTTCCTGGATGTTATAAATAAATTAACAAGTAACAGGTATCTGCAGCTTTTGGAAAATTCTTTTATACCAATTTTTGCCATAGTTACTTGATAGGAATCTCAAGAAAAAATCAATTCCTTAGTCCTATTGTCCATTTAAAATTCAGTATTTATTTAAAAGTGACAAAAGGTACCTAAAACCTTACTTATTTAGAAATTCACTCCATCCATCAAAACTAGTTACTTGAAACATTTAAAGTAAGGAATTCAACAAAATGGTTTCTGGATTTATAACAAAAAGATGACCTTAATTTAAGTGTAAGAAATGTATTAATATTTTGCAGCAATAAAATATGCTTTCAAAATTATTAGGCAGAAATAATCAATGTATGGTTCTGATTTCTATAAAGGCATACAAAAGTGTCCATACTTAAGTGAACAAAATAGGTAATATAATGTTGCCATGAATATAATTGCCAAGTATTGCTATAACAGCCAGTACATTTATCATTTTGACATTTTTAAAATGAATTCTGAAATACCCTGTAAATTTACAGAATGAAAACTGATACTATTAATAAACACTATGTGAGTGCAATCAATTTATGTTGGTCTACATACTTCAGACTTTTAAGTTTCATGGTACACAAGATGAAAATATGTTAGAGAAAAGAGTGCTGTTTTACATTTGGTAGATATAGTTGAAATACACTGTCACTGCAATTTTCTTGATATATGTGCAACTTATGCAGAAATGTCTCTTACCTTATGTCACAGCATGCAATCTAGAAGACTTGGACATTCTTGGAGTTTTAGAAAGGACCAACCTGTAAATTTATTGATAAAGATAAATCAAACAGTGCAGTATGATGAATGCATGTAACATAAAGTTGTGGGTCAGTGAACATTCAGCACTTGATGATTTATTTTATCATTTAGGATTAATCATTACAATCATTAACTGTATTAAACTTACCATACACTAACATAATACAGTTTTAAATGCCTACCTTGAGCCTGTCTTGGGCATGGTATGGTTAAAGCTCTGTTAGGCATAATCCAAACAATACTTGAGACTAACATCCTGGCTGCATGGAACCTTCACTGAAAAAGGGAGTGTAATAATATGCTGATTGTATCCCCTTATCTCAATAAAAACAGTTTAAACTTTGAAAACACAGAAGAAATGAAGTACATGTATATAGATATTAACATTGCATATTTGGAACTATTACTCATGTCACATAATCCTTGATTTTAATATTCAGTAGATATATACTGTCTATGCATAGACAGAAGCTGTTAACCACAATAATCTTAAAAATATGTTTGTCAACAGTATAATGCACTAGTCATACTGCTTGTAGAAGCAGTCAAAACAAGCTGTCATGGATACAGTTACTACTCATATCCAAAAACTTAAATACATTCTTATGCCAACACACACACATCATGCAGATATATGATATATTTATAAGAAATGTCTCCTAACTTAACTTTTGTCAGGAAATAATTCAGGTATAAATGCTTATATGAGGGAATAATTCATATCTGCACCAGGATTTGAGCCTGTTTATTTTCAAGATTCATTAAACAATGCCACTAATAAGTTTGACCATCTGCATGACTGTTTTTGGTACGTGGCATTCCCTGTTTGATATTATTTTTGTTTTTCTGATCACGTCACCCTTCCCCACCCAATCCCAGTCAATTTGATACAAAATTTCTTTTAAAACGCATTCTGTACTAGAGCCAGGGGAGCTCTTTAAATAATAACATGAATTCTTACTGTACTTGACTGAAAACACCATCAGATAGCATGCATCTTAGTATGATTTGTTTGTAAACAGACAAACTCGGGACAGTTATATTTACAAGGCTACTGTCCTACTTCTACTTTTGTTTTGTAGTTTCCACAGATATTATGGGTTTTATGGGTAGACTGACTAAAACAGTAATGCACAAGCTTAAACAAAGGAACAAAGAACTCATCTTGTTAAATTTCTTTCCCGATTGAGCCGAACAGATAAAAAAATAATCCAAAACTATCACAAAGTATTTAACTTACTTGACATTGACACGTGCAGTCACCAGGCGGATACTGATTTGTTATCGGCCTTTAAACGACAAATAAACGTATTTCAAAGAAATAAAGATACTTTGTCAAGACCTTTATACTTACTTAGTGTGTTCAGTGCTCCTTTTGTCAACAAAACATCAAATGAACACGATAGAAGGCAAATGTGCATACATATTATGTATCCAATACTCGCATGTTTTTTTTAAAATTCACCCCGACACAGCTGTCGACAGTCTTAAGATTTTTCAGGCATGGCAAAATCAGACTGAAGAATATTATGTGTAAAAATATAGATTGTTGAGGACAGTGCTCATACTTAAATTTCCATTTAAAGGTACCAAAACTTCAAAAATCACACGAATTCCGCGACGGTGGGTGTCTAATTCAACTGTCATCGTCTTTGATATATGATGATACAAGCTAAAAATTATATCTGTGTGTGCTTTTACACTTGGTTTACATGTATATATATGAAAAATGATTAAAAAATAATTTTATTATTTTCTTAATTATTGGGCCATTTTTCATATGCGAACCAAGCCATTTACAACTTTAATTACCGTGATGAATATATACAAAGATGAATACAAAATATAAACATCAAATAGGTTATAAGAATGGACTATAAAACGTTTTAATGATAGTCCTGATTTAGACACGTTTACACTTTACTTAACGGTGAAACACGTTTTACAAAAACAAAAGACTCTCCTCGCCAATCAGAATAACATCTCCGTATGGGCTTCGGTAATCCGGGGTTGGATTTAAGTAGACTTTATGTCAACTGCACCAAAGGTGTTTCCTGTGTGAATGGGGCACCACGTAGACAAGTTTGTGCTCGGGAATCAACACATCCGGGCGAATTTGATAATTTACGTAGCAGGTCGGTCTGTTCCAGGAAAGTCATCGTCCGGAGGCAATACATGTCTCTATCTATCCGGGCATTGTATCTTTCGGGGGAGAAAGCTTGATCAAGCTCAAGTAGGAACTTTATAAAATCTCGAATGTCATAGTCATAATATTGTGTATGCCATTCTCTAATAGTCAGTCGTTTCTTAAATACTAAATCTTTTGTTTTTCCGTTTTTATTTCTATTAAGCACACATAATTCAGAATAATAAATAATTAATATGTATATTGTAAATCATGATACCGTTTATTTTCAAATGCATTTAAAGGCGTATTGAACGTTTATAAAAAGGAAGGGAAAAAAAGAAGATTAAACAGGTACGACAGGTGGAGAGAAGAAAAAAAAGTGAGCTTTCAATGCTAATTACCTTTCGTTTGAAAGCGATATGGAGCGATGCAACAGTGTCTCTCAAGATATAAATCCTTGCCATTTTGCATAAAACGTATCAAGTTTGTTTTTCATTATGGCTATGACCTTTTCAATCTCGAATGTCCTTTTTAAATATAGTTAAAATGAATGTTATTTGGTAATGTAGCGGTATATTTGCATTGCTATATGAATTACTTTTGCCAATATAATGATGAAATTAATAATATCTTTATTTTTTGTCTATAGAAAAGTTTTATCCAGATTATTATTGAATCTCCAAAATTGAAATATTTTAAACAGTTAAAGACAAAATTGTAATAAATACTGTCGAACGCTTTTTCGAAATCGGAGAAAAAGATTTAGCCGTCTTTATCGTCTCTATTTATGTTTTCAGTTATATCATATAAAATTCTTACATTTTCAGCAATGTATCTCCCTTTTATAAAACCAGTTTAATCTTTGTTAATAATTTCATGTAGGACCCTTTTTAATCATTTAGCTATTGATTTAGATGCTACTTTATAATCAACATTCAAAAGAGAAATTGGTCACCAGTTGTTAATATTTGTGAGTGTTTTATCTTTTCTTGGTAGGGTTAGACTTCTTTGTTTTTGTAACTCAGTCAGATTTTTGTTTTCACTTGAGTAATTTAACGAGTTTACTAACTATTTTCGTTGTATTTCAATATATGTCGTTCCAAAATATTTTGTAAAATTCTGTCGTTAAACTATCAGACCCTGGACTATCTCATGTTTTTCATTTCTTTTAGAGCTATGCCACATTCGTATTCTTTCAAAAATCCTCCATATTATTGTTTTTGTTCGAGGTTCAATTGTTTGTGTAAGTGTGGGAAAAATTCTGAATAATCTATCAACAACTCATCTTTCTTATACAATTTGTAAGAACCGCAGATGGGTTCTTTATTTTTATTTTAATTGATGTCTAGTAGTTACATGTATTTATTAAGTAAAGTTAAACATGGCGCCATTTCGTGTAACGTGACGTCGCACAGTTACATACGTGCTGTCGACTTCCGTCGACGTCAGTTGTCAGTTTAAAAACGTTACAGACAAGTCTTGTGTTTATGTATTTAGTAGGATTTGTGATGAAAATACTTACAGGACGTAACGTCGGTATGTGATAACTATAATTGTTCACTATTTGTTCGTGCCAACGTATTAACCTAATATTTATTTAAAATAATTTGATGTAGATTGAATTTCATGTTGTAAACTAGAAATAGAAATAATACAGAACATTCGTATATTGTATCGACATGGATATTGTCAGGTCTATATTTCCTTATAAAGTGTTGAATTATTGTTTTATGTATGTGAGATTAATTTTTGATTTTCATTACATGTATATATTCATGTTTAATTTTAGAGAATCGCTACGCTAAGAAATAAATTGATGATCGGCGCATACTCGAGTTGGTCTTGATTTCCCAAGTCTGCTACAATTCTCGACTTGTTGCAGTACATATCAAAATAGAAAATGGCTACCGGCAATGAATCTATTCCGACGCACGAGAGATGAATCTATTCCAACGCACGAGGGATGTGACAGCGCAAAACGTGCAGCCAAGTTATCACAACTGACAAAGTTATACAATGAAATAGAACGATACATGATTTCGCACGAAAATGAAGAAACTGTCAAAACTCTGTACAGCAAATTATGTGAGCGTCTTGAACAATTTAAAGCAGCTCATTTGCGGTGTTTGGATGTGTGCACAGACGCAGATATTGTATCTACATTAGAAATGAACTACGATAGCTGGAAAAAGAAATTCGTTGAGTTCCGGGAGAGGTTTTCGCAATTGATTTCGCCTGAGAAAACGCCTGATGATGATGACACTTGTTCTTCAGCCGGCCATATTAGTTCAGATTCAACAGTGTTCTTGATTAAGAGTCTAGGTTAAGAAGCGCAAAAGCCAAACGTTTAATTTCAGAACATAAAATGAAAACATTAAATAAAAAGCAAGAGCTAGAGCGCGCACGCGTAAAACTACTAATGACACAGCCATTGCTTCGTCAACAATCTGAACTTGAGGAAGCGGAGTTAGACGAATCGGTATGGCAACAAGCTGTCCAGGAAGAGCCTGGAATAAAGATTGAAGTTCAGACTCAGATATCTTAGAATCAGTCTACCTTCCGTAACTAGTAAAAATTGGACAGATACAGATAGTGTTGGTGTCCTTCTACCTAAAACGTATAATACAATGAGTACGTCAACCGCAGGAGAATATGAGTTATAAAAGTATGTGTGACCGTGCACGTGATCACGTGCATAATCAAGATGAAGGTAAGACTATGCATACTAAAAATTCTATAGACTCGAATGTAAGTGTGTCTAGTATAGATGCAGCATTCTATAGACTCACATCTACACTTCACGAAGGATTCAATCTTCCAAAACCAGAATTACTAACATTTAGCGGCAAGCAAACTGACTATTGTAAATTCATCAAGATCTTCGAAATTAATATCGAAAGTAAAATTACTGATGATAAACTCAGGTTGAGTTATTTAATACAGTACTGTTACGGCGAAGCAATGTGTTGCATTGAAGATTGTGTTTTGTTGGATCCCAGTGCTGGATATAGACGCGCGCCTGATATTTTGTTTCCACGCTATGGACGGCCACATGTGATCGCTAGAACATATATTGAAAAGTTAGTATACGGACCACAGATAGCAACAGGCGATATAGATGGACTATCAAAATTAGCATTAGAAATGCAACTGTGTGAAGGAACTCTATCTCATCTTGGGTTGTCATCGGATGTAGATAGCTCTGAAAATTTTAGGCGAATTGTAAAACGCTTACCAATATATTTGAGAGTGAAATTGGTTGATGTAGCACACGTGATTAATGAATCTGGTAGAGAACCAACAAAATTCGTGGACGAGAAATCACGCGTAACCAGTTCAATTGCCTTGATTTATCTACATGCAGCAAATTTAAATCAAAGACTCTAAATGAGAGAAACGAACTGGTGCGAAGATTGAAGCTTTGTTACAATTGTTTGAAAGGAAACCATTCGTATAGCAACTGTAGAAAACCGAAGTCATGTACGGTACCCGAATGCGAACTGAAACATAACATTATGTTACATAGTTGGAGTAAACCCAATCCTGAATCTCCGATGACGCAATCTGTGAAATGTGCATCTGTGAAGAACTTTTATGTGGAAAACACTTATTTGAAGAACAGTTACTGTTTAGGAATTATACCTGTGATTGTGACTGGCAAAAATGGAAATTCCTGTCATACATACGCCCTATTAGTTGATGATGCAGATAAAACATTATGTGACGAACGGTTATTTCAGTCTTTGAACGTCACAAGTAAACCTATTACGTTTTATATCTCAACGATGAACTCAGCAAGTAATACAAGTCACCAAAGAAGTGACCCTTTCCAAGGTGTGGTCTGTGAAGAAGCTTCCTATTTCCACAAGATCAGCAGCTATAAATGTTGACTTCAAGAAATTACCATACTTTTCAGGTATTGATATACCCCACATTGACATTAACAATTTTATGCTACTAATCGGTGCAGATTCTCCAGCTGCACATATTCCAATCGAAGTGCGTTTAGGGCACATGGATCAACCATACGCCGTGCGTTAACGCCTAGGATGGACAGTGCGAGTCCAATACAATACAATAGTGCACTTGTTACCGTAAATGTCCACTTTGAACAGTCCAGAGACGTTTTACTGCAACAGCAATTGGAATTAATGTGGAATACAGAATTTGATGACAGATTATTGAATGAAAAAAGACGATCTGTTTAAAGTTGCATTCATACTATAAGGTTTTTATTTAAAAAGTTGCATTAATTTGTTACAGTCTAGCTATGCAATTATACATTCTTAATGGTGCAATTTAAGTAATTCCATGATGGGGACAGTAAGAACCGCAGGTGGGTTTTTTATTTATATTTTTGTATTGATGTTTAGTAGTAACATTTATCTATTAAGTAAAGTTTAATATGGCGTCATTTTGTGTATCGTGACATCGCACAGTTATGTACAGTTCCGTCGACGTCAGTTGTTTACGTCTGGTCGTTACGTATTAAAGTTAATCGATTTGTTTGTATTTAGTTTTGTTATTTACCAAAGTTCATGTAGCAAATATTTATTATTGTAGACAAAAACACACTGATATTCCTGATTTTGTATTCATTTCAATCATATGCATTCTATCCTTTTTCGGATATATCTCGCAAATCATAAGTGTTGGTGCTGTAGGCCTTGTAGTACCGTGATATAGGATACTTCCGGAGCTTTCTGAATTATAACCATTTCAATGAATTTCACAGACAAATTTTGTTTACATACAAAACATTTACATACAGAAATGCAAATGGTTCATTTAAATACAAATAAACATAGTTACCTTCCCACACCATGTGTTTCGAACGTTAAACTGCAATTAAGTTGTGTGACTCTTATTTCTACAGTGATGTTTTATTCTGTTCATTTTTATACGTTTTTATCAATAATAAATTTCGATGAAGTGAGTATCATGCCTTTTATTACTCTCTGAAATTTAAACGAAATCCATCCACAAATAAGCAAAATAAATGCATTTGGACGGAAGTTGCGTTAGAAAAGCCTCCAAGTGTACAGTCATATTCAAAACAATCTCCCTATGTCTCAGTATGTGGAAATATTGGAAATGTGTTTATATCCCCGATGCACAAAGTGTAATGGGGGACAGGATTTAGCTAGTCAGTCCGACCGTCCGTCCATCCGTTCGACCGTCCGTAGACTTGTGGAAGGAATATCTGCGAAACCCCTGGTTAGAATTAAATGATTCTTTACAGAAATGATAGGTACCATGCCTAGTTGTGCATGGTGACTATCCCTAACCCCTAGATCAAGATCACAGGTTCTTGAGTTAGTAAAATCTTGTGGGTGCTTTATATCAAAAAACCCTGGTCAAAATTTAATGATACTTCACAGAAGTGATAAGTATCATACCTAGTTATGCATTGTCCGTGTTTCCGGTAAATTGGTCAAAGGTCAAGGACACATTCAAAGGGCATTTAGATAGTAAAATATTATGCACTTTATCTCAAAAACCCCTGGTCACAATTTAATGATAATTCACAAAAGTAATAAATTCCATGCCTTGTTGTACATGGTCCTTGTTTTGGGTAACTAGGTCAAGGTCACAGGTGTTTGAGATAATAAATTCTTATGCACTCTGATTTTCCAAAACCTCTTCACTGAAGTGATAGGTACTATGCCTAGTTGTACATGGTCCAGTTATAAGCATAAAGTGTGATATAAATTAAGAAAACTGTGTCAGTATGGCGTTTGGGAATGGTAGTTTTTGGGGAATTCATCACCTTAAGCGATAGTTCTACCTTATTATTCTACCAGGATGTGGGGGCGTGGGGCATTATTACAGTGGCCGCTTTGTCTGTGGTGTGTCCATCCATTATTTTGTCCCTCATTTGTTCCAGACCTATTTCACAGCAACTACTGGCGTGTTCCACTTAATCAATTATATTTCACAGAGTTATACTGTATTGAACAGATAGAGCGCCGTTGATTTCCACGCTTTTTCGCAGCAAGTTCAAATAGGAGATTTGCATAATGTCGGCAAATTTCAAAGTGATTATTTTCCATAGTTATGGATCTTAAGTGGGTTTTTTTTGCTGTAAATCATTGAGAAAATTTTTGTCAGCTTCATTTCTCAGCAGTCAATGATTAAAATTTATCAGTATTTAGGTTGAACCTTCACTATTTAAAGAAGATGCACATATAATCAGCATGCCCAAGTTTGGTTATGAATTAACTCCCTTTATATTTTTTATTTGTTTTACTGCACAAGTGGGCAAGTTATTGTAAATAACAGATAATGAGCGATGCAAGCTTTTTATCAACAATGGTAGCGTTTAAGTACTAGTGTGGCCTTTGAAGAAATACAATTAATAGTTATGATATAAGTGAAACTCTCATAATAATTTATTATATGTATTCAAGAATGATCCTGTGTAACTCCATATAAGATACAGTGCCGGCTACCTAGACCAAATGTCTATGAATCTGTGTCCGGCTACCTTACCACCGCCTTCGTTTAAATGCCTTGAGATTACATCCAAATTTTAAAGTAATCTTTTTTGCCTTAATTCTAGTTTTAGCTAAATGGTAGAGCTGCTATGGGGCAGTTATTGCGTATATGCATCAACATACAAGAGTCATGGGTTTGATCACTCCAATGCCATATTAAGGAAGACGTATCCTTATGGCAAGTTAGGAAAAACATTTTAAATCCTTCTACATGCGACAATGCCCATCTCTCTTCAGGGCTGAGTCTATCTGTAGTTAGTAGGAGAATGCGATAAGACCGATATATTGCAATTCTCTTGAGATGCGATACATTTCGGTATAGTTTCAACCCGTACTGGGGTATTTTTATATAAATGAAAAACTGCAATTTCTCCGTCATTTCTTAGCTGGGTGCTTTTTCTGTGACGACTATGACGGACAGTAACTAATAACTGGCGGTGTAAGCTATGACATAAAACTGTACAACTTTTGACGCATTTCACTAATGGCTATCACTGTATGTAATAGGAAACAAATTTGTACTCCTGTACACATCAGCCTGGCTCTGTATTGAAATATACCAGTATATCTTTGCACCACAATTGGTGTCACTTAGGTACGAGTTTACCTGATTTTCCTGATAAGGCCGCATTTTACGATGTGTGGGTTATAGGTATCCCATGATAAAGGCACTTTTTATGAGTACGTTGGCTGAGTAGAACCGTAAGGTGTGTAAACCGTGTTCTCAAAGAATTATGACGATAAAATAGTTACAAAAATTCAAGATATGTATCGCCAGAAGCACTTTTCCACTGGGAAGTGCCCGAAACTCAAAGCGTCTAAAATTTAATTTATCAAAATAATATGCAGATCCAATTTACACGGATTTGAATATCTCCTGTTAACTAACCACTGAACAATAATAATCAGCCTCGGCACAAAGGCTTTGTTATGCGTAGGACTAGAATCTAGTTTGATATTTTCATCAATTCAGCTTTTTTCATACTGCATTGGATTAAACATAAACATGCCGATTACCGACCTCACTTCGCATCGGCGAGGTTGGTTGGATGATAGGAAAACTACGACTATTGGCGAAAAATGCAGGTGATTGATTAAATATGCTGGAATTGACCTGATTGTTGTCGAGAGCATGACATGAAGCCTAATGATAATGCACTTGCACGTTTCATGTTTAGCGACTACACGTTGGGCATGCACACTAGCAATTGCACGGTTTCCTACACGTTGC
Source organism: Saxidomus purpurata (assembly GCA_022818135.1). Classification (NCBI taxonomy): domain Eukaryota; kingdom Metazoa; phylum Mollusca; class Bivalvia; order Venerida; family Veneridae; genus Saxidomus; species Saxidomus purpurata. The sequence goes on from JAFMSR010000037.1 coordinate 569,001, forward strand.
ACGCTGTGCAACACGCTTTTTAATGCTAACACGGGGAACTTACACGCAGGCGCCACTGTACTTGTTAAACTTCTATGACATTGTTTCCATATCTTCTGTTGTTGCATATAATGTGTTTATGCTGATTATTTTCTTCTCTAATATAAATACTAATTCGTAGTTGCAGAAAATAGTGTTCTTCTGTCAGCTTTTTCTGGTTAATATTATTGCGGAAACAACTACAAAATCTCATAATCCTGGACTACTGTCAAATTTAGAATATTTGTACCTGCTTTCACTATTTTCCCAAGAGATAAAGATTATTCGTATAATTGCTACGTTTTATCGATTATAAGTTATTCGCCGCGCTATTTTTTCCGTGCGCCTTCGGATATGTTACTTGTTTGCATTGTTTGTGGCCAGGGTTGTTAGGCACGAACCGCTGAGGACGTATTCGAGTGAAACCGGTTGTGAAAATATAATTGTTATTGGCTCAAATAATAAAATGATCATTTTTTATATCTAGCCCCTACACACCCTGGCCCCGCACCACCCTATCCCTAGGGTATTGGGCCATATATTTAAAAATTCTTCTTTTTGTCTGAAAAGACTTGTCAGATTTTGACTATGTTTGGTACAAGTAGTCAACTTTGTAGTCTCCAACAATGGAACATTTATTAAAATATTTTGTTGAAATGAGGCCCTTAAGGGGGTGTAACGCTTTCCTTACATATTCTGATTAGAAACTTAAGTGTTTTTTGTATATTCTATATGATAATTCAAAAAGCATTTTCTATGTAACTATTTACCTAGAAAAAAAATATATAGTTACTTAAAAAAATTGTATCATGAAATCACCTTCAAATAAACGAAGGAAAAAATGCTGTAAATCATATCAGCAACCCTCTGCAGGAACTGCAAACCGTTTTGCACTGCAAGTGAAAGTAGATTGTCTTTAAAAAGATCCGAGGTTCATCTGAAGCAGAATAGTCAGGGTCAGGGTGGTCACCCAGGCACAGTGAAGGTTTACTCTGCTACTGATAGTATAAAGTACGGATGTCAACTGAAGACTCTAATTCGCCACCTAAAATCTTCCTATGACTTCTACAGTTTCATACTTAAATGTGTTTTTAATTTCGGATAAAACGGCACCTGTTTATTGTTAAACAATATCACCCGAAAAGCCCAACATAATCTTACAGTTTTGCCGTATTCTATTTGCCAGAGGGCTGCTGTCACGGATTACATTCTTCTTCCCTAGCTCAATTTGACGGTATTTTCATGATAAAGCTTCGTTAGATCAGTCACTCTAAAAATTTCAGGGGGTGCTTAACTTTTTCTTTGTGTGTCGAAATTTTTTTTTTTTTAAAGTACTCCTATAATGGGGGTTTGTTGAACTCACAAAATTGATACACTCCTTTCATAAGGGCACAGTGGGTTAGATGTGCTTTCCCTATACCACCTATATTTTGTTTAAGTAGTTAGAAAGGGTGCGGCCTGTAAAGGGACCGACTGTTGTCTGTTCTCAAATCTCAGAGTCTCAAGTATCAGTCACTTACCACGACAATTGGCACAGAGGCACTTCAAGGCATGCCGGCATCGAATTTGCTCATAATAACGTCGACGTCTATTTTCCGCTGCTATTGAACTGGCCGTCATAAACCTATTTGTGATATCGAAATTTCTCTCTTATTTTTGTTCGCTTTTGACACAGTAAGAAGTTCAAATTGACAATCACTGCTTGAACATATGTATGCAAATCTAGATTACCGCATAATGCAGTCTGCACACCGTATCTACATGAGATGAAATTTCACTTTAAGTTACTTTTTGCATAATTTATTGCGATCAGGACTTTATGAATGATACTTCGGTTATTAGAATGATTAATGTAATACCTTTTCACCTTTTGTTTCTTATCTCATATACTCCGATAATGATCGGTTTGCCTAATATTATTAGTGTACATTGTGTAGCAGAATATAATATATACATATCAGAAGATAAAATGAAAAAAATGGTAATGCGAATTTTTAAAAACACATTCAAACTTTGCGGCTTTTCTTTAATCAAAAAGACGCCTACGTCTAATAGGAACGCTTTTGTTTGTTAAATGTAAGTGGACGATGAAAACTGAATAAAGAGGCATTTTAGAATGAAAACGAACTGATAATGGATTAAATTACAAAGAAACAACACTACCGTTCAGAGTGAAGTTTTAGAAGGAAGTATATACATATACAGCCTATTTGATAAACAACATTAATCTTGGTATGATCATGGCCTGCGAAGATTCACTACGTATTTAATTAACTATAACATAATAGAGTTATTAGTATAGTAACGTGATCCAGAATGCCGGATTTGCTCGAGTCGAGCGTCGGATCTTACGAGTGCTTATGGATCACATTACTATACTAATAACCCTTTTATTATATACATTTTGACACTTGTCGGCGCGAATAAACTAAATTGAAATGACATTTTAAGCATAATATTGAAGAAAAACACTTTTTAGGGCGAAATATGCGTTGTGTGCGACGTTATTTTATTGGCGTCATCTTACAAACAAGTAGTAATGACCCAATCAAAAGCGACGTTATTAACGTCATGTGTATTTCAGGGCCAATTGAATGCACTCTTACAAATAATGATGGCACTGTGTGTATTGCACGTACATACAATACGGATTTTGGGTGCGCACCATAAACCGGTTTAAGCTCCCCAGTGGTGTTTTTGCCACTGACCGTTCCAAGGCGGTGCCCCACTGTGTTCCTTTAATTGTTCGTTTTGTCCTCGTGTGTTTGCTTTGTATGCTAGTGTGTGTTGGTAGTGTATGTTTGTGTGTGTACATGATTGTGTGTGCGTGTGTGTTGTGTGTGTGTGTGTGTGGGTGGGTTGGTGGTGTGCACTTCTGGGTGCTATGGGACTCGTTTTAGGGAGGCTGCGTTTTTGGTATGTGGCATTCCCTGTTTGATATTATTTTTGTTTTTATCTGTCAGGTCGTATTCGATGGTTGAATAAAGGCTGTAGGTATATAATGAAATGCTTATTTCACTTATCTTTTTTCGTATTTGCAGCGCCGTTCTTTGATGACATTAATTTAGTAGAATCAAAATTGTACGTGTAGGACATCCACAATATCTTGCAAATAGACTTGATCAGCTTTCACAAACATGGACAATGAATTCAAAAGTGTACCACTAAAGGTTTGAGTGAAATGTTCATGTGTGTTTATACTCTACAGTATATATAGCAGTATGTTGGAAAGTTATCAGATCATTAGACACTTATAACACATTTGTAGAGCTTGTTATATATCCAATAAGCAAATATACTTTTGCAAACATTTACATCGCGCAAACAATGAGAACTTTAAGTTCTCATTTCTTTCAGAATTATGACCATGATTACTATTAGGACGGCTTAAATGAGACTAGATCTACCATGTCATCCAACATATTAATCTAATTCTTCATAGACCCGCCGTCAACATAATTTCAATTTAGGACATTATATGTTTACACACATATCTAGAAGCGTAGAGGCTCGTGCAGATAATACGCTCTCAATTATTCTACGCGTTTTAGAGTAAAACGTCGGGAAACTTACAGCATATGCAATACATTGTTTTCAAAAACTTTCATAAAAACAAAAATAATATCAAACAGGGAATGCCACGTACCAAAAACGCAGCCTCCCCAAAACGAGCCCCACAGCACAGCATAAAACTTTTCCACGCTTCACCCACAAATAAAGCGTACATGATCTATAAGCGTTGAGGCTCGTGCAGATGAGACGCTCTCTATTATTTCCAGCGTTTGAGAGTAACACGTCGAGAAACTTACAGCATTATGTTATATATTTTTTCAAAATCTTTCATAAAACTTTTCCACGCTTCGCCCACAATGACATTGTAGTGCCTGTAAGATTTTGTAATATTATAATAACTGATGTAAATGGCATCGTGGGCGACGTAGAGAAAAACCTTCATATGTTCGATTGAAATGTCAAGTTCGTCCATTTTTGACGTTTTCGACGTTCTAAGATGTTATTACGCAAATAATGACGTCACTCTAATATGACCTACTGCACGGTAAATTGTACATATCGATTCATATATTTTGTTCACAAAATTTGTTTAATTAGTACTTCAGAGAAAATAGGCACTGCTGCATACATAACTGATCAAATTCTTTTGGATTTGGGTGTATGAATAATCTTACACGGTTAATATTTAATACAAACTTTAAAATCTTTTAATTTAAAGATTTAATTCATTTCACACATATACGCTCAACCGGTTTAAAAACGCAAAATTGCCAAAATATTTATTTTTACAGTGTTATCGTGTTTCAAATTTATTCAAATTTCATACACAACAAAAACAATAAAAAAAAAGAATTATTGTGAAAGTTTCACTAATTCATCGCAAAAAATGACTACAGAATATGGCCCTGAGTAACATCAGTGCTTAATACCATATTCACACATTAATAGCGCGTGTACGAGCCTCATAAGCAATACAAGCTAGACATCTACGCCTCATGGACGACACTATGGTAGCTATGCGACCTTGTGGAATGTTGTTTCATTCATGGATGAGGGCAATCCGTAGCTCTCTGACATTTCTTGGAGGAGGCACACGTGCACGTACCCGTCGTCCGAGCTCATCCCAGACATGCTCAATTGGAGCCATTTTTGGGGATAACGTGGGCCAATCCATTACACGAATGTTGTTTGTCTGTAAATGGACAGTCGTTCTCTTTGCACGATGTGCACGAGCAAAATGGCGCCTCATGAATGGAATGGCTATGGGATCTAGAATATCGTTAATGTACGAATCGGCTGTGACATTCCTGTCGAATACAACTAAGTCTGTTTAGCATGTCTGGTTATTCCACCCCAAACATGGAAACTCCCTCCTCCCCATCTATTCACATTAGATACACAATTCTCACTAAACCGCTCACCCCTTGAACGATACACTCGTTTGTGACTCTCAGCCTTACTGGCGTTAAATTTCGACTCATCGGTAAAAAAACAGCTCCCCAATCTCTCCGAGTAAATCGCCGGTACTTTACTGCCCATCTGGTGCGAGCTAATTTGTGTCGGTCGGTGAGGATGACACCTTTACTCGGTCTGCGACACCTCAGTCCCACATTCAGAAGACGACTGCGGACTGTGTCTGGACGAATAGGACACATGAAAACTATGAAAAGGGGGACATGAACCAACTTTAAAGGTCCCATTGATTCAAAATTTCACCTGTTAATATTTTGTAAGCCATTTGTTAATTAAGTGCACTGAACCCAGTTGGGCGGAAATTTTCGGCAAGAAACGTGTTTATTGGGACATAAATCACCAAAACAAATTGGCAGGTATTTCACCGAAACGCAAATATTACGATCCTCGGCGACTTCCGTAAAATATCGGAAAAGTTTCCGTGTGACGTCACTTGCAGTACTCGAGAAAGATCCGTTACATTGATTATAGTAAACGAGCACACAAAACTCCGTGTTAAAACACGATTAACTTACTATTTATATTATTTTTGTAAATGGGAGGCGCTTGGTGTGTTCTTGGTGAATGCAGCAACAAATGGAGTGAGAGAATAAGTCTACACAATTAACCTTGGGACTCAAATATAAACAGTCAGTGACTAAGACAATAGGGACGAACCGCAGTCGCATGAAGTTTGGGCCATGGAAAGTCAGTCTTATAAAACACCCCAACCCGGCTATCAAGCACATATAATTCGAAGTATATATGTTTTATGGTCGGCCCGGGTGTTTAATATATATCCTGTCGGGTCCGAACTTCATGTGACTGTATGACGAACGTTTCAAAATTCTAGAGTAGCAACTGCGTGAAACGGTCCAAGCGTTGAGAGACCGCTCAGTCGCTCATGCACGACAAGAAAAGAGTGACCTATTGCTGATGAAATGAAGGGGTGATACCATATTAATATGGCCTTGAAATAGTACACTCAACAACTTTTCTAAGTATACACTTCAATCATGTGTCATATCAAAATCATTCTGAAAGATACGGGCATGAAAATTTGTCAACAAATTATTGGATTCATTCTCTCAATAATCGGTACAAAGTTGATGAGCATAAATGGTGATTTCATTGTCTCAGAGAGTTTACATCACCACACCCCTAAATGTAAAATTCACAAAACTGCAAATTATGGTAATTCTGAATTTCTTCTAAAATATCTAGACCAGTAAAGGTTTTGTCAAAAAACGGATTCTTGTACCAATTTCAAATATCCCGCTTTGATAAAAATATCCTTTCAACACTAAATTCATTGACGGAGTTGATCTGTCTAACCTTTTAAGAATTTCCTTTCCCATGCATTTTTCCAACAAACCTCGTCAATTGGATAAATTGGTTCAATACAGTGCTGTATGTTCTCCAAAGTGACGTTTTCACTGACCATTAGAGATTCGGGAGAAGTACCAAATACCAATTCTTGAAGACGATTATGTCCAAAAAAATAAAAATAATATCAAACAGGGAATGCCACGTACCAAAAACGCAGCCTCCCCAAAACGAACCCCACAGCACCCAGAAGTGCACACCACCAACACACACACACACACACGCACACGCACACACACACACGACACACACAACCACGCACACACACACACACACCACCACCAACACACACCAGCATACAAAGCAAACACACGAGGACAAAACGAACAATTAAAGGAACAAGCCATAAATGAGTTAAAAAACATTAGGGTGCTCATTTGCCATCAAATCTTCATCCGATCGAAATGAAGTGGAGGATAAGAATCAAAGTTCCTTTTTACACTTTACATCTGCCCACTAACATCTTCTTAAAGGATTTGAATGATCAAACATTGGCACATGTCTGCTAATTATTTTTTAGTGAAACATAAATGGTCGTCTGTGTTACACGCAGATTTATGACAGTCTGGTAATTTGAACGTTTTTGTGAGTTTTGAATATTGGGGTTATTGTGTTTACAGCGCTGCGGACCAATGAGTTTTGTACCTATCTTTATAACTCTGATAGAATGTTAAATATCAATCTTAGATCTTATGACATTGAAAAATTCATCAAAATATCTTGAAAATTGAATAAACTACAACATTTCTTTTAGGTGTATACTTAGAAAAATGGTTGAGTGTAATGATTACCAAACAAATTGATGCCAATATTTTTGCTAATTGAGCATAATTCATTTGTATATCCATAGTGATAGCCATAGCTTAAGACATATTAATTTCCTTTAATCTATTAATATTATTTGACATCTACATAACCTACTATATAAATAGGCCTGGTCTTGATTAGTTCCATTTGTCCACCTGTAGATAATGCAGGAATTCTTCTTTTAAAATTCAATTTCCTGGGGATAAAAATGTAAAAATAAGTGTGCAATATAAATTTCAAGATGTCAAAGGAAAGTTACATGGACTACAAAATAAATTCATTACAAATACAGATGTTATGAATGCAGTGCTTGAATTTTCACACAGGTCAAATTCAAGGATCTTACCAAGAAGTCAATGAGGATGAATCGTCACAGCAAATTTTTCTGACAGCATCTTATTCACTGCAATCAATTATGGATATGATAGACCATCATTCCCGATATTGTAGTTATACATGCAAAGTGATGAAACAAGTGCGCAGAGGACATGTAATGATTGCAACATTGAAATGCAACAGTAATACACCACACATATTCAAGTGGGCCTCATCCCCTTATCTTCCAAGCAAGGAGTATTTAGTGAATCAGAGAGTTTGCCATGGTTTGTGTGCAGTGGTATGTTGCCAGTGCATTATACTCGGTTGTTGAATACTGCTGATATGAGGTGTATTTTTAGACAGAAACGGAAGATGTTCCATGACAATCATAAACGAAGTGTCCAGAAAGTACATGATGAATCCATTCAAAATGCTTTAATGGAAGAAATAGGCGGCTATGAAGATCTAGATGGCATTGAAATCATGAGTGGCGCATGGCATGGTTGGAGAAAGAATGCAAAGGACACTAGTGTTGTTGCGATAGGGGAGAAAACACATACAGTTTTGAAATGTGTACATGTCACAAAAGCCTCAGATACAGTATCACAACGACATGAAGTGAAGGGAACACGAGAAATTTACGATTACTTTGCCTCCAAAGATGTGTCATTGAATGTTCACACAAACGATCGAAATATGGCGGTGAACAAAATGGTGAAAGACTCGGGATATACTCTAAATCAAAATGACTGCTGAATAGTGTAAAATCGATGAAAAAATCACTTAAGGCTATATCCAGTGGCCCAAAATACAAAGAAGGGACATCATGGTTCATCCAGCTGGAAGATAAGTCTGGGGCAGTGTCCACCAATGTTCACTTGGCCATAAGGAACTGCAACAAAATCCCAGAAAAACTGCGAAAAAGCCTTGATAATGTGGTCAAGCACTATAAAAATGAGCATGATGAATGTCCAGGCGTATCCAGGTGTCATAGTGATGACAACTATGAACCATGTAGAGTTGTATTGACAAATCCTAAAGCTGAAAAAACACATCATATGTAGAGAGCTTCAACAATGTCATGAATATATTCCAGGACAAAAGGATTGCTTTGAGTGACATGAAATACAATATGAGGTCACAACTTGCTGTGTTACACTGGAATGAGAACGTTGACAGAGAGTACACCTCGATATGGAACCCAAGAGATGACAGAGCTCCAAGGCGGAAATTTGGGAAGAAAAAGTACAAAAACTTGGCTACAAGTACAGGACCAATATTTTTGGACACTTACTTGAATTTTATGTTTGCAGTGGCTAGAAGAAGAAACAGGCATTAATACAGGAGCATAAAATTGATAAAGATAATTATATACTGTTACTGTACAGAGTGTTTAAAGTTCATATGCATAGACATTTATTCTTTAGAACCAGTGCTTACAATGTATTGATGAGGTATTTTGAATTAATAAGATGCAACTTTAAAAAAATATTTCTTATGCTGATTTGGATATAATATTATCATCATAGTGTAAGTGCATTTTTTAAATTAATTTCAATTCAATTTACTCTGTCAGAGCAAAATTGTTACATGTATTACATTTAATTATCATCACTGAGATTCAGTGATTCTTCTAAAAGATAATTCTAGAGTAAATTTCTATACTCCCCAACACGTGTTCTTGTTAACAATCAAGCAACAGTTATCACCAGTCATCTGTCAGATAAGCCCTGCCCACTAGCTGAATGTAGGTTAATTGCTTTACTACCGCTCTACCAGGGAAACAGACTCTGGCGTTTAAATATTCCTATTGTGCCGTAGTTTATTACTACATAATTGTTTGTTTTCAGTTAAATTTTATTTTTTTAAATATAAACCTTACCAGTGACCCTCTTAACTTAAATAAGTTGTACTCAACAAATTTGCAAAAATAAAACGCAAAACTTTGAATTTATCTTGTAAAGAATACATTTGTTTATGCATCAAAACGCCAGTCTCCCATAAGTTGTAAAAGATCAGCTGGGACATCTTATCTGAAAGCTAAGGTAGCGAAACCTTTTCGAAACGAATGGAGTACAGTTCGGGAACCAAGCCTATTTCTTTCACACAATGTCTAAGTTTAGACTGAAATAAATGCTATAAAACCGGTTCACCAGAACTTAGAATGAACAAAAGAGAATCACCAACAGAAGTCATTTTCTTAACCATATTGTTAAAAGCATTTACCGGGCATAAACTCGGACCTGTCATTACAACTAAAGCCGTAACTATCTCTCACTCTCACTGGCTTAAATTGCCTTTGACCATTTCACAGAAGCTAAAAGGTTTGCACCTGGTTTGCACCTGAATAATTAATATTGTCGTAATGAAACAATAGGATGAAACAAATCTTTTTAGAAGTTAGAAGTAAGTTTGACTTTCTAGCCATGAAAAAGAAATGCAAACAGGAACAAACAACAGAATGATAAATTGCCAGCATTAGAAAAGTTCATTATAGAATGATTTTTTAGCAAAATTTCAGGGGTTTTAAGTTCGTGTTTATCAGAATGCAATTTCAGTTTCGCAATACCTTTTAAAGAAAGATTTACCAAAAAGGCATTGATTTGCTCGGTGTTTAAACCTAACAGTAAATGCTTACCTTTACACCGCTAATATAATTCTTAATATAACTTTCCGAACTAAAAGTGCTAACAAAGTGTATATAGCTGTTATGTGATTGTTGACACAGGTAAACTTCTGAAATTGAGGTACATGTAGAACAACAGAAAAACTTTCCATTGAATTTTAAGATTTCGTCTTGAATCTTCAGCATACGCTCTTTTATTAGAATCACTCAGTTCACTCTTGAAAACTTTAAGTTCAGATTCTGAAAAGAGACAGATTAAGTAAAACACTGAAAATAAAATATTTCATTAAATAACAATAAACAAAATTCAATCCTATTCTAGTCTGGAATTCTAGTTTTGTGTGACAACTTAGTATGCGTGACACTCAACACAGGTAAAGCGCGTTCTTCTTTCCTACAGTCCTGTCTAAGGGAGATTTGTTATTCAAATTAAATGCATAGGACATAATTTGTTGAGGCTGAGAAAGCATTTCCCACTTTGTGAATGCACAGTCAAGGAGTCTAATTTTAATTTTGAGAACAAATAGTAATGTCATAATTTGTCTCTAAGGCCTTTTTATGTTCCAATGCAATTTTGGTTAGACAAACACCCTGAACTCATACATGAAAGGTTTTCACGTGACTTCATTATCAATGGCATTAAAGCCATTTTTGGAAAATAATACTTTTTCATTTAATGATACATACTACAAGCAAATCAAAGGAACAGCAATGGGAGCAAAATTTGCCCCGACATATGCTGCTTTGGTTTTAGCATATTCGGAAGAAAAAATATACACATTATTAGAAAACAGTCATGGTGCAAAGTTTTGTAATTATATCAAAGAATACTGGAAAAGATTTTTTGACGACTGTTTTATTTTGTTGTCACATGCATTACATGATTTGCAACAATTTCATATATTTTAAATCAATTACATCCAGACATTCAATTTACAATAGAATACAGCAACACGAGTCTACCATTCTTGGATATATTAACTACCAAACAAAACACTGTAATTGAAACATATGTATATTACAAACCAAAAGATTCTAAGCAGTATTTAAGTTTCAATTCTTATCGTCCTAAACACACCAAAACAAATATACCTTATGCCTTAGCTAGACAAATTTGCACTATAGTTTCAAACACTACACTCAAACACATTCGCTTACATGAATTAAACTTCTCACTTTTAAATAGAGGCTCTCCAAAAAACATCAATACAAGACAGCATACAAAAAGCTTAAAAAACACCAAGATCTGGATTTTTGAAAATAAAACCTAAACAGTTTAATAACAGTATTCCTTGTGTCTGAACTTTCAATCCTCAAAATCAAGAACTTTTTCATAACATTAGAAATACATTGCAACTTTTACAAAACGACTCTGATATGTATGTGATCTTAGATAACTGTAAAATTATTAACAGCAAAACACAAGCACCAAATTTTAAAAAATAACTTAAAAGATCAAAATTCACAGACACTAAACCTAAAAACAAAAATAATATCAAACAGGGAATGCCACGTACCAAAAACGCAGCCTCCCCAAAACGAGCCCCACAGCACCCAGAAGTGCACACCACCAACACACACACACACACACACACACACACACACACACACACACACACACACACACACACACACACACACACACACACACACACACACACACACACACACACACACACATTTAAAGTAACATCATGCCACAAACCCAATTGTTCGCTTGTCAACATATAGTTGAAAATACTTTTACAATTTCAAAGGAAAAAAGTTCAACGTAAACCACGATATGTCATGCGATGTACAAAATGTATTGTATGTTTTAACATGTACCGGGTGTCGGGAATACTATGTAGAACAATTCATACACAACAAATAAGAGACCCTTCAACAAGACAAATTCCTTTTAAAGCCATATCGAGTCATTTTTATTTAATTCATTTATATATATAGGCAAATACAAATAGAAAACTCATATAGTGTTATTTTATTTCATTTTATTTATAATTTACTTATTCCGGCATATCGTTTAACATTTTTTATATATAAATAACTGGTTAAGAATCCCAATTATAGTCTCCCGTGAATCGGTGCTATACACTTGATACGTAAAAGAACCAAGGGTCTTTTAAAAGTGTGAGGGTCTGGTACCCGGATTCCCTTGTATCTGTTTCGTTCTCTTCGGCCTGCAACTGGGGGGGGGGGTACATTTAACGAAGGGGGTGTAAGCATGTCAGCGTTGCTTACACCCTCCCGTTTCTGTCTTGACTCATACAAACTAAAGGGTCATACTCTATTTTAAGGTATATCATACTTTAGCTTAGGGTGGATCTCTTGCATAAGTATAAAATGTAGATTACTTTGAAATAGGGTGTTGAAATAGTGAAAATAGTACATTCACATTACAGTGAGATATCACTTCACTCGCAACGGGCCTTTCAAAATATCTGCATATATAGTAGAAATAATAAAAAAATAACTCAATACCCATTCATACTAATAGGCTAGTTTTACACATAAGGTCAGCAGATAATTTTGATATACAATTTCAAATACCCAAAATTGAATTTAACGTTAGAAAACAACAACAATAATATAACAAAAAAGGACCTTGTACACCAGGTCGACTTCTATTCACCCTTCCAATGGGAAAATCTTTTGGCAAATAGGAGGGTCGCACATCCAACCAAAATCTCCTTTTAGACAATAAATTCCAGTTTCACAGCAATATTGGAGAGACGCTGGGGTCGGTCGTAGACGTCCTTTTGGGTCAAACAGGCTAAGATCTTGTAAACCCAGTAAACTATAGCAAAGTAAGTTGCATTGTATCATATTGCTACCGTTGATATTACCATAAATGATTGAAAACGTTGTCAATATTATTAAACCCCACAGATATATTAGAGTCGTGATGTAGCATGTCGACGTGTAACATGCTTGATTTCATTTTTATTTACAGTGTTTTCGTACTCCTGGATATGTAAAACGTATTTGTATTTGTGCATTTGATTGAATGAAAATATTAATTTATCGTTTTCTAATTTTTGAGTTACGAAATGGAGAGAATGAAAAAAGACTAGTAGTACATGTCAAGTGGAATTAAGTGCATTTCAGCCTTTATTTTTGTTCTGAGTACAGACTGTGCTAAAAGAATAGATCGTTTATTCAGGAGTTAAAATTGGTTGACAAATATTTATAACACTTTAAATTGTCTATAAAATTGGATCTTGTATGATAATATATATATATAATAAAAGGTTATAAGTGTTATTTCAATTCACAACTATGAAGCTCAAGGGACTCTATATTTTGTTTGTTGTAACTGGGGTATATTGTTTGCTTTTACTTGTTGAAAATCTTTTATGTGGCGAAAGGTGGATTTTGGAAAAAGTACATGAAGCAAATATGCAACAAACATTGACGCTACCTGATAAGGAAACATTTTCAAGTAGAAAATATACTAAAGACAACTGGACAATAATAACATCTACCAATAGTGCTTACTTTGATTTCTTTTATAATTGGTTTACAGCCTACCAGAATCTCCGTCTAAACCTATCACTAGTCGTAATAGCCGAAGATAAATTTGCATACGAAAAACTTAGAGAAATTACATCAGAGGAGATAAAAATAATAATGACTGAATTTAAACACATAAATGGGTCAGTTTCATTTGGAAGTGGCCCCTTTAACGATCTGTCAGTACGACGTCATACATATATACTGCACTACCTGAAAACAGGTAAAGACGTTATATTTTCAGACGTTGACACTGTTTGGATGAAAAATCCACTGCCATATTTTACCGAAAACTTTGACATGTGGATGCAAGTTGACGCACCAGGTGTATATTGTCCCGGAACTATGGCAATAAAAAGCAACGAAGAAACAATAAAGTTTTACAGAAAGTTGATAATTTTACTAGGTTTAAAGCCGCAAGCCGACCAACCATTTTTAAATACGGCCCTTCATAAGTCTAAACTACGTGTCAAAGGATTAGATTCGAATATATTTCCCTCTGGAAGGCAATATTTTGATATGTTTGGATCAAAGCAGAAATTGGATGTTGTAGTGGTGCATAACAACTGGATTGTTGGCCATCAAGCTAAACTCAGACGCTTCAAAATGAACATGTTATGGTTTGTAAAAAATTCAACCGATACGATAGCATAGCAGACATGTAAATTGTTTTTACCCAAGTACAAGTGTATATTTCAGAAGCGATTGCTTTAATAAACATATCGCTTTCATTACTTGTATGCGATATGTTATGAACATCCTGCTAGTATCAATACTTTAACACTGAACAATAAAAGCATGTGTGTAAAGGTATTTCTTTATTTGGCAAATTGAAACAAAGGATATGTGATTCAAACATTTTTAAACGTTTGCTCAGTTATTTACACCCCACTTCCCAGTGCGAAAGTACTTATTTTCATAGCAGTGTATGATCACAACAATTATTCTCGGCCGCTAATATATTTTCTTTAATGCGTTATGATCTTTCTTACTACCCAAGCAATTTTGCCAAAATAGGACTGTATGTACACTATCTTGGATTATCTTCGTTCATTCTTCAGCTATGTACATAGATAGGTATAACATATTTTCCAATTTAATGTTTCACTTTCCACCACTTTGTTTTACTGGCATCGTCCTCTAAGTGGTTTTATAAGTTTTATCCTATATGATTCACAACAAATAAAACGTAAATACCTAGTAGACGGCAGGGGGTTAGGGCTTGGTTTAAACATAGCATTATGAAGTTAGTTCGTAGGTTCATTCCGTTATTAGAGGGTAAAATAGTATTTCGGGGTTTAGAAATTGTATTGTTGGGTTTAAATATGATCAAAGAAATATCAAAGAGATAATTAAAAAAGTCCGTGTCATGCGTACTCCACCCGAATGTCCGTCCGTCCGTCCGCCTGTCTTGTCTTGCCTTGCCTTGCCTTGTATTCTACATGAGTAGTATAGGGTGGCAGTATGGAAAAAATATGGCGATATGGAAACTTTTTCGTGACAGTATGGAAAAAAATAGTAGCAGTATGGAAAATGTTTATGGAAAAAATAGTGGCAGTATGGAAACTTTTTATGTGTAGTAAAGCTAGTTTGTGTATATGTTAGGACTATCTTTTGTTGTTTTTTATTTAGACAATGACTGAAAGTATTTCTTTCGAACTGTATTGGGTGGCCCTGAAAAGGGCCGTTGGTTGGTCCTGAAAAGGACCGTTGTGTTAGAGTTGTTTACTCCTGCACCCCTGCTGTGGTGGTGGTGGTGGTGGTGATGAAACAGCTGTGGTCACCTCAGGCTGTGACCGCCTCGCTTGTGTTCGGGTAGGTCGTACTGTACCCTAGTTGGTGGTCGTGATGGTGATCTTCCCCAATCGTTTGTGTACTGTAGATTTTCTTTTCTTTTCTCTAAAGAGTGTCACAACCCTGTCGAGGAATTGTTGTTTCTCCTGCTCTTTCCTGTTTTGCTCTTCCAGTTGTTGTGCTGTTTCTAAAGCTTCTTTCATCAGTTGTCTTCTTTCGGCCCATCGCTGTTGTTGTTCTTCAATGGCTCTGAGTGTTTCCTGTGTGAGCTGTTCAGCACGCTGGGATAGCTCATTAATATGCTTCAGCTTCATGGTGTGATTTGCATGATATGGTGTTCAGCATGAAAGAACAACGCATCAATTTCTCTCAGGTTGGGCTGAATAGTATTCATGTTGACTGTACGCTGTGAACGGTCAGAATGTACTGAATATCTAAAAACGGCCTGTATTTATAAGAATCTATCGGATTGACCTACTTTACTAAAGTGCTTTGCTTAAATATCAACCAATGATGACAAAAGAGACAATGGAGCAGGAATCAATCAGCGTAGACCTTGTAAAAGTCGTGTTCGGTTAGTTATATTATGGAAAAAAAACTTATGATTAGATTTTTTTTTAAAATACATGTTAAAAATGCATGTTATAAATAAATGTGATCATTAAAATAGGATTTAAACTGTTGTTTGTGTATGTGTTTTTGGACTATATATTTTTTTTAAAGACAATGACTGAAGGTATTTCTTTCGAAATGTATTGGTTGGCCCTGAAAAGGCCGTTATGTTAGAATCCTTTACTTCTTTTTTGGTTATTTTGGTCATAGTCAATGGTTTTACTGTACAACCCATGAGGTCGCTTTTCTGTTTGCCTTTCAAACTGGGTTGCGCTATCTTTCTTGAGAGGTTGCTCTTTAGTGTCCACCTTTAACTCCACAGGGATGACCATTTTCTCTGTTGACAGTTTAAGAAAGCATCCTTTCTCCAGACGTTGTTTATGACGTGACTCTTTGGTGACGGTTGCCTCCAAATGAGCGACACTTGTTTGAAGAGTCAGAAGTTCTTTCTGTACTGACATATCCATCTTGGCTATGCTGGTATTAAAGCTGCTCATGGCGGTATTAAAGACACGCATCTCTTGCAAAATAGTCTGTAGTATTTTGGCATCTGACCCCTGCTGCTGTTGCTGTAGTGGTTGCTGTTGTGGTTGTTGATGACCCTGCTGCTTTAACTGGTGCTGTTTAAACTGCTGGTACTCTTGATATTGTTGTGGTTGTGTCAGTGGCTGGTAGGATGGCGTAGTGACGACTGTATAATTCCCTCCATCTGGAATTTGTGCTGTATAATTTCCCTCTGGAATCTGTGCTGTATTTGCATGATGTCGACAGTACGCTGTGAACGGTAGGAATGTACTGAATGTCTAAAAACGGTCTGTATTTATATGAGTCTATCGGATTGACCTACTTTACTAATACAGTAATGGTAAAATATCAGCCAATGATAACAAAGGAGACAATAGAGCAGGGACCAATCAGCGTAGACCTTATAAAAGCCGTGTTCGGTTTAAGTTATAATAATGAAAAAAAAACTGATCATAAGAATATTTTTAAAATACATGTTAAAAATACATGTTATAAAATAAAATGTGATAATAAAAAAGGATTTAAACTGTTGTTTGTGTATGTGTTTTGGACTATTTTTTAAAAAAAAAGACAATGACTGAAGGTATTTCTTTCTTTTATTATTTTAGTTGGTCCTGAAAAGGACCGTTATATTATGTTATGTTATGTTATGTTAGATTCCTTTACTGGTTATTTACTTCTTTCATTTTGGAAAATGACCAATGACGCGAATAGCATTGTCCTCCTTTTTTACAGTCCCTGAGATATGCGTGTACGATAGGGTTATGGAAGGCATACAATGTCCAATCCTCCAGATTAATGGCCTCCAGATTCAATTTAGCTTCCCCGTTTGCGACCATTATGCTCACGGCCTCTTTGAAAAGTTCAAACAGCTTCTTTAAGTCGTATTCTTCCAGAAACGCGACATGACTCAATGCAGCTCTATACAGTTCAAAATCTATGATGTGTTTCAAAGAGATCCATGGTTCTTCTACAAAATCACGAAACACTCACTGGGCTAGAGCTGGAGGTAATATGCCTGACATGGTTATTCAGAATGACTGAACATGTAAAATTGGTCTGCATTTAGAGGTAAAAGTAAAAGAGGCCAGCCGAACCTGCTTTTCGTAAGCTGCACGCTGATTGGTCCCTGCTTATTTGTCTCCTTTGTTGTGATTAGCTCTTTTTGTCTTATGTAAAAAAGTAGGTCAATCCGACACTGGTGCATAAAAGCAGGTTCGCTGGTGAATTTGATTCATTCTTTGTTCATTGAGCAAAACAAAAAGATGGAAATCATTCATCATAAAGTAAGAAGGTTTGAGAAACTGATGCGAAGGAAGGAGTTTATGATGGAGGACTTAACAGTCTTAATTGACCAAGAAGTTAAAAGAGCAGGTGATATACGAGCGGCAGCAGGCGGAGCCGCAGGCAGAGCCTTCCACACCGCCCAGGTCTGAGCAGCCACCACCACCACCACCACCATCACAAAGAAAGAAGAGGGCATGGCCCTTTGGGTCGCCGGACAAAGAGGAGGAAGTTATTGTCATTTCCTCCGATGACGAAGACTGGGAGGTGGAAGCCGATGAGCCGGCTTTCACTCTGATGACGGGAAGCCCAGTCCGAAAGCCGGCTCAGCGCAAGCTGCGCTACTGTCCTAACTGTCGATGTTTTCATGAGTGAAAAAAGCAGGCAGGACAAACCAACGGCCCTTTCCAGGGCCATCCAATACATTTCGAAAGAAAATACTTTCAGTCATTGTCATACAATTAAATTTATAAAAACATAGTCTAAAAAAGTCCAATCTGTGAAAGATAAATATTGTTATCATTTTGAATATTAAATATGATTGAAATAAAAGTTATGCGTAAACTTTATATATCTTATAAAAATACTTGAGATCCTATTCATTTTAAAATATAATAACAAACGGCCCCTTTTAGGGCCCACCAACACAGTTTGAAAGAAAAAAACCATCGTAGTATGTTGTCAAAGTACATTGTTTATATTTGTTGACCGAACCCGCTTTTCGTAAGTTGCACGCTGATTGGTTCCTACTGATTTGTGTCCTTTGTCGTGATTGGTCCTTTTTGTCTTAGGTTTAAATGTAGGTCAATCCGATTCTGTGCTTAAAAGCAAAGGTTCTTTTATAACTTATATTCATTTTACCATTTTACTATGCGTATGAAAACTTTTTGGAAGCGTTTGCTGTGTGTACGTGGTGTAGAGGAGAAACGGCAGAGGGAGGCAGCCCTGAAGGCCTTTTTTGCCAGAAGAGGCGTAGAGTGGCCAAGACGGCGAATTCTATGCCCTCTGAATAACCACCATTTGATCTCTCCATGCCCTCTTAATAATCATCATCTGCCCCCAAAAATTAATAATGGGGATAAGAGGGTAAACAACTTAAGAGTTGTAATGGGGAATTTATACCCCGATTTATCGGGGTCGTAAATCTCCCCTTACCAACGGCCCTTTTCAGGGCCATTCAAATAATGAAGAAAGAAAAAAATAATCTCCGGTTTTTATTGTCACAGGAATACATAACATTTCAAAAATAAAAATAACTCAACTGATTTCAATGTTCTTTTTTTTCACTCTGTTTTCTTTTTTCACTCCTTCTGTAGTTTCCTTTTACGGCCTACTGCTCTTTTCTTAGGTGGAGGTCCCTGGTTTGGTCCCTGGTTAGCTCCCTGGTTAGATCCCTGGGAGCTTTTTGTAGGTGGGTTACGGAAGTCACTGAAGTCACCCTTTTTGGCAGCTCGGTCACGCTGGTCTTTTAAGCTGTTCAGCCAGGGCGTAGCCTTTACATTGAACAGGGTTGGTGGAATGATGGCCTCCGGCTTAATGGTTAGTTTAAGACTCTTAGGCCTCTCCGACTCCTTTGACTCCTCAGACTCCATCGGCTCCTCCACCCCTTGTTTTGCTGGACATGCATTGGCCTAGTGTCCTGGCTGGTTACAATAATAACAGGTCGGCACAAAGTCCCTGGTGGTCTTGTTGGCTTCAACAGAGCAAGCATTAGCGTAATGCCACGGCTGCTGACAGCGATAACAGGTAATGTTCTCTAGATTCCCTGTCTGTTGATCCCCTGTCCTATCCCCTGTCTTCTCTGGACAAGCACTTGCAAAATGTCCCGGCTGGTGACAATGATAACAGACACGTAGTAGAGTATTGATAGCATCTACATGCTTTTTAATTTGTTGCATCGTGTTTGGCTCCATGACTGAAACTGATATCGAGTAGAGATACTCACGCCTTTTTATAGACGGAGAAGGGTATTTCCCCTGGAGGAGTGTATAAAAGAGAGCGTATCTTGTGCTAGTCGTCAGTTGTCATCAGACAGCTGTCAGACGTACCTAGTCATTAGAAGTACCCAGTCATGAGAGAGCCATCAGATAGACCTATGAAACTGGTACCTTACTCAGACACTAGCAGCAGTAGCAGAAGCAGCAGCAGTAGCAGTAGCGATGAAGAAGAAGAAAATCTTAAAGAAGATAAAAAGTACAGACTCTCCCTGTCAAGAAAAAGGAAACAAAAACAACAACAGCACCACCGCCAGTCCAAGACAAAGATCAAGACAGAGACCAAGACAGAGCAAGAGCCTGAGCCTGAGCCTGAGCCTGAGCCAGAGCCTGAAGCATCGTCCAAGAAGGCACCACCCACCTTGTTTGAGATAGAGTCACGCATGCACCGCAAGTCTCGAAAGTTCAAAACCCAGAGTCAAGTGTATGATGTCATGTTTAAAAAGTACAGTCGTCCTTTTGAGACCACACAGATCTTATTTCATGAACTGGTGGAGGCGTTGAAAGAGCAATGCCAGGTACAGTCAAGGGATCAAGTGCGAGTCTCTCTTTACCATCCAGGGTTAAATTTTGGTATTCACATTCCGTTCGATCATGCAGGGAACATCACAGGGGACCGATTGTTGGACGAGTGTGAACGTGTAATGCAGAGTAATCAAAACTTTAAGATCCATAATGGAGGCATTTCAGCTGAAATAACACACATCTCTATGCCGGAGGGGTCTGGAAAGGCCAGACATCACGGGTCACATGGGGATATTCGACAGATGGCCCGTCTCAAACGAAGTATCATTGCCATTGAGAACACCGAAGACAGTATGTGCTTGGCTCGAGCGATTGTGGTGGGAATGTGTTATGAGAACAAACAAGACACGGCCGAATGGCGGAAACGATGGAGTCATATACGTAATTCAAAGGCAGACTTACAGAGGAGAGAAGCTCAAGCCTTACTGAATCCAGTAGGGATCGGATATGATCAGTCGTGTGGTATCAATGAATACAAGACCATTCAAGAATTTTTGTATCCTGTCTATGTGATCAAGATCCATCCACAGCATGCAAGAAGTGAATTATTATTTAAACCTCCAAGTATGACCCGAGGCAGCAAGGTGATTCACGTGTACCACCACCACAATCATTTTGACTGTATCGTATCCATGACGGGATTTGCCGGATTGAGCTATTATTGCGAATACTGCAATGTGGGTTATAGGAACAAGGAAAACCACCGTTGTTCAAACATATGTATGTGTTATGCATCACAGATCTGTGAACAGGTCGGAAAAGGGATTTTCTGCGATACCTGTGGGCGATGGTTCCGAAGCCCTACCTGCTATCAAAACCATAGGACATTTCAAGGAAAAGCCGAAAAGACTATCTGTCAATCCGTGTACAAATGCCCCTATTGTTCCCAGAAGGTCGTAAGTAACAAGGATCATCTGTGTGCCGGCACAAAGAAATGTAAATTTTGTCAAAAGATTGTAATGCCTGACCACGATTGCTACATTCCTACCTACACGTCGCCAGAGAATGGAAGCAAACCGACGATCATGGTACCGTTCATTTTCTACGATTTTGAATGCCAGTTTGATACGGGTGAACACATTCCGAATTTTGTGTAGCCCAACGAGCCTGTGCATACGAAAACCAGTGAGTGAACCTTGCCTCTGGTGTGATCAAATGTCGGGGAAACGTGAAGCTGTGTTCAGAGGGGATCAGACCTTAGTTCAATTCTGCACATGGTTGTTTGACCCCATCCACCGTGGTGCAACTGTCATAGCGCACAATGCTCAAGGCTATGATGCTCAGTTCATTTTAAGACATGTGGTGAATAATGGCACAGAGAAACCAGAGACCATTATGATTGGAAGTAAGATCTTACTGATGAAAGTGTATGGAATACGATTCATTGATTCACTCAGCTACTTGAGCATGCCACTCTCCGCCTTCCCTAAGACGTTTGGGCTCACATAAATGGCAAAAGGCTGGTTTCCTTTCTGGGCCAACACGGCAGAGTTCCAGAACTACGTGGGATCCATGTTACCACTGGAGTACTATAAACCCGGCAGAATGAAACCTGAGCAGCGGAAGGTCTTCCTGGCATGGTACCAAAAAACATAGCCAAGATGTTTTTGATTTTCAAAGGAAATGGAATCCTACTGCCGATCAGATGTGGATATTTTAAGGCGCGAATGCGAGGAGTTTCGCCAATTGTTTTATGACAGTGATAAGATAGATCCGTTCACCGAAGCGACCACACTTGCTCAAGCCTGTAATAAAGCTTGGCAAAAGAACTCTTTGCCTTCCAACAGTCTAGGAGTCATACCGGATGGTGGCTATCCCACGAAGGTCGAGTATTCGATCAAAGCCACACGATGGATTCAGTTATTGGCTATTCAAGGAGGCCATTTTATACAACATGCCCTCAATGGTGGAGAAGTGAAAATAGGACCCTACTTTGTAGATGGGTTCGATCCCGAACGTAACATGGTGTTTGAATTCTTGGGGTGTCTGTTTCACGGATGTCCTAGTTGTTACCAAGACAGAGAAAAGGTGAACCCGTTCACACTCAAAACGATGGCAGTGCTTTACCAGGAAACGGAGCAAAGGACCAAGAATCTCACAAGACAAGGTTACACCGTGTATTCACTTTGAGAATGTCAGTTTGATAAGTACTGGAGAAACGATCCTGTTAACCAACCTGTGCTGGATCAGTTTTATCCCCACATGGACGAGATTCAACCTAGAGAAGCCGTGTATGGAGGCCGAACCAATGCCGTCCGGCTGTACTATGAGGTCATATCAAATCAAGAGATCAAATATGCAGACATTTGTTCATTGTATCCGTATGTGAACAAGTACAGATAGTACCCGCTGGGCCACCCCCGCTTAATCAGTCAAGAAGCCATTCAAGTGGAGGCTATTCGAGACTATCGTGGTTTGATTAAGTGTCAAGTGTTACCACCCCAAGATCTATGGATGCCTGTACTCCCGGTGCATTGCAACCACAAGATGGTGTTTACGTTATGTCGCACCTGTGCAGAACAAGAATGCTGTGAGTGTACCCATACCGTATCAGACAGAGCCCTGGTAGGCACATGGACCTCTGTAGAGTTACAGAAGGCGCTTGACAAAGGCTACCAGATCTTAGCTGTGTATCATGTGTGGCATTGGGACCAATGGAGCAAGGACGTTTACCAACAGTACATTGATAAGTACTTAAAAATGAAACAGGACGCCAGCGGCTATCCGAACAGAGTTCAAACACCAGCAGAAGAAGCCACGTTCAAGCAAGAGTATTTTAAAGCAGAAGGGATACAACTAGAACAAGTTCACAAAAATCCTGGCAAAAGGGCTTTTGCAAAAACTATGCTTAATTGTCTGTGGGGTAAGAATGCCCAGAACAACATGCTACCCAAGACCGAATACGTCGCTAGCCTCGAGCGATACCATGAGTTATTGTCGGATTCTCAGATCAAGGTGCATCATGTAGAGATGTTTGATCATGACGAGTTCATCTTGGTGAATTTCACGGATCAGAGTGACAGATTTGAACCTCATACCTCCTCCAATGTGGTCGTCGCCTCCTTTGTAACAGCCTATGCTCGTTTAGAACTCTATGCCGTGCTAGAACGTCTGGGTGATCGTGTCTTGTATTTTGATACGGACAGCTGTATGTACATTCATGATCCTTAACAGTACAACATTCCTATTGTTGACAGTCGACTAGGTCAGTGGACCGACGAGGTTCCAAACGGACGCATTGTCAAGTTTGTTGGACTAGGGCCTAAGAACTATGGCTATGGATACATAGAAAATGGAAAGAGACACACCAAATGTAAAGTCACAGGCATTACTCTGGATTACAATACTACAAACCTCGTCAATTTTGATGCTATGGTGAACTGTGTACAGGACCGCGAACACTATTCGTTGGTCGTGGAGTATCCATCTCGCATCAAACGACACCGGGACCGTAAAGTGACCAGTGAAAACCAGACCAAAACCTTTCGATCAGTGTATACCAAACGTGTGGTGGTGAAGGACTATACGACGGTACCTTACGGTTACGCTTATCATTCCTAGGGAGGAGGTGTACCATGGCAAACGTCTTACCTCGACCTATGACTTCGTTGGAAGCAAACGTGCCAAGTCAGAGTCTCAAGATAAAGCCAGAGTCTGAGCCAGAGTCTGAGCTAGAGCCTGAGCCAGAGACACAGTCCAAGAAGACACAGTCCAAGAAGGTTAAATGGGAAGTATGGGAAGTGGTAGGGTATTATAAGCAATTAAATGGGGAATATGGGAAGTGGTAGGAGAGTATGAGCCAAGGAAAACAACATTTTGAGCCACATAAACCATCATGACTTCGTTGGAAGCATACGTGACTGATCTTCCTGCAGAAATACGGCATATGATATATCAGTACGTGGTGAGTGGCTCCAGGAAGAGTCAACGGTTCAAACAAGATTTACAGCAGGAATGGTTAAGAAGACGGCTTCGGTTGAACACTGATATCACTGAGTACATGGATGTCAAAAAGGGGTTAAGACGGCTGAACCATCTACATCGAGAGGTTCAAAATAGAGAAGATATCAGTCACACTGACAAAATGTGCATGATTCGAAAAATTGAATTGATCCTGAATCTTCTAAATCGGAGAACCTCCAGAGTATGGACGTTTTCCCTACATAAATATACGGAAGATGATATCAATCAGTGTGCAAAAAACATCATAGATGACAGCAGTAGTTTTGTGATGATCTCCCATTATATGCTTACTAGAACGAGTCAAGGAGAGGGACCGCCGGGCGGG
This sequence comes from Saxidomus purpurata, assembly GCA_022818135.1. Classification (NCBI taxonomy): domain Eukaryota; kingdom Metazoa; phylum Mollusca; class Bivalvia; order Venerida; family Veneridae; genus Saxidomus; species Saxidomus purpurata. The sequence goes on from JAFMSR010000037.1 coordinate 593,656, forward strand.
GAAATATCTACACAGCCTACAAAACACCCCTATGCATAGGTATGATTGCCACTGCAACCCCTAAGTCGGTCCCCATGATTGATAACATGTTTCCAAATGCGATTGTGGAATGGTTGGAAGTGCGTCATTTTGTCAGTGAGGCTGCAGCATTCGTTGTTATCACTCAACAACCTGTGTTTGAGCAAGGCAACAGGCGGATATACGAAGACCTCCTTCATTCTCAAAGAATTTGAAACAAAGGAAACCTCTTTTTGTGTCGTTGTTCTACATTTTGGATTTTAAACTGTACAAAGATGTATTATTCCGCATGTTATGTGAAGAACTCGAGACCCCTATAAGGGATCCTAAATCGATTTCAACATGGCTTGACTCCTTGTTTGATCGTTTTAAACATCAAATTCAAGAAGAACTACGGCGTCAACCACAGAGTGAATCACAGAGTACATCACAGACATTGCTTGATTTAAAAGCGATTCAACATCATGACTGGGTCAAGTATGTGGTGCAGAGTGATCACGTGACACAACAGATACAAAAGTGGATCCAGTGGTTTGATGATATAGATTTCATCTAGTTGTCATGGAAAGCAGACGTGTTATTGAGGTGCCTATCTACAGAAAAGCACTGATCTATGCTTTTAAAATGATGACACCCGTACGATACCGTCACAACAGAGCTTATATTTTGGAGCTGTTGAGAACTGAAAACATGTGGGACGAATTTCAGAGCGCCCTTCGCTATATTCAAATCTGTGACAGTGAAGTACATCGACATATTTTACCTTGGACAGAAAAAGAGTTGCTCAGTGAAGTCGTGGATAACTCAAAAGTGATTACATTTTTGACAGAGATATAGACATGATAAACATTGAGATGTGAGGATACACTGTTATACTATTGCAAAAATGGTGGACTATAAGGAAGATCTATTTGATATCATTCCTGAGCAAGTGGTCTGGTGTCATAAAGAATGGCAATCCGCGTACGCTCTGCTGCAAGAAAGTTCACCTTCAATCAAATTTATCGAAGGCATTCCTGATGACGAAGAAGACCTGGTGAGTGATGTTTCGGTGCCTCATTTGATTGTCTTTGACGATATGCTAGGCGATAAGGATGAAGAAAAAATCAAGCTGCGGTTTACAAGAAAAGGACATCATCGGAATGCAAGTGTGATCTATATATAATCGAAAGCCAGTCGTACTCTGAGTTTGAATGCCCATTATATGATTTTGTTTCAAAACACCAGAGACAAAGGTCAGATCAAAACGTTAGAGCGTCAGATTCAGTTACCCCATTTACTGGCGGCCTACCAAGATGCCATTTCGAGACCTCATGGGTATTTACTGATTGATTTTCATCCTAAAACACCAGACTCGTATCGGCTACGCACTGATCTGTTTCATCATTGGAGGACAGGGGAGGAGCATGGACCTGTGGTGTACACAGGATAAAAAGGATGGACTAACATTCCATGGGTCATTCGTATCTGACTCGCCATGATGTACACACCAAGAGCTGTGATTGAAAAATTGGAAGCCCTCAGTCTGCAGCATGATCCTGCAGCCCGACAACAGTTACTGAAAGCTGGCTTAGAAGAAATGATCCGATGGTTTCGGGAGGCTACGTTTTTGGTACGTGGCATTCCCTGTTTGATTTTTTTTTTCTTTTTTTTTTACCCTGGCAGCCAGAGTGATTATGCAAAAGAAGATTCACTTGCCAAAACAAACGATGAACTTTATGGAAAAACATCAGGAGGCTATCAAACAGTTAGCCGATAATCAGGTGGATGCCAATACTAAACGTCAACTCATTTTGAAACCAAGGGGTGGTGGCTTTCTAGGTGGGGTCATGATTCGAAGTTTATTGCGCTAGGTTGAACAAAAAACCGTGAGAAACTTTGGGAAGAAAATTCAGAAGAAGAAGAAAAGAGCTTCTTCAAAGAAAAAAGCCTCTCCAAAGAAAAAAACAAAGAAAAGAGAAAAGAAAAGAGCCTCTCCGAAAAAAAAAGATAGATGAGCGCTTTGTGACTCAACGTCGAAAGAAAAAGGTACAGAGACTCTCGCCAACCCCTCCAGACTCTCCAATACCCATCATACCCTTGGGATGTGATATAGCATTGAGTCATGGTATATCAAGTAACCGTCTGGCGTAGACGGGAAGCTCACTGGGAAGCTCACTGGGAAGCTCATCAAGAAGCCTACCGGGTAGCTCCCTACTAGGAAGCCCACCAAGAAGCCTACCGGGAACTCCTGCGAGAAGAGTATCTTTCAACCCCCTGGGAAGTCCACTGAGGTTAAGCACACAAAGCACCCCAAGGACACCTCGATTCAACAGATCCCGTAGTCGATCCAACAGTGGTTTCAACAGTGGATCCAGCAGCAGTCGTCTTTCTCGTTTTGGCACTTGGTCGTCCTTGGGATCATCCTTGTCAGACCTCCATACGCCTACCCTAGCTCGATTTTCACCTCTCACCCATGGTAATAAGGATCTGAGACAATCTGAATGTCAAATCAATCAGTCGTGTTTAAAACAGTGGTACACATCATCCTGGGCTTCATTTGGACGTTAGACTCAGAGCAAGATGGTCAACAGCAGAAAAACAAACGCAAAGAACCGTTGATTAAAAAAACACGGTACCATGGTATTGGGGCTCGCACAAGCCTCTGCCCCCTTACGAAAGAAGATTCTGAAAGAAGCACCCAGGGAGTTGATTCATTGCGTCCCAGAGTGTTGTCACAATGTTTTAAAAGGCAATGTACCCTGTCAAAGATTCAGAAACGCAAGTTACACCCCAAGCGTCAACAACTCCGTCTGATAGCGGACAAAAAAGTATCGATTCAAAAGAAAAAGAGGGTGCTGAATCAACGAGGAGGAGTTCTACCATTACTAAGCATTTTAGCTCCTGCTTTGGCTCCTGCTTTAGCACCTGTCGTAGGTAAAGTCATACAAGGACTCCTACCTTTTCAAAGAAAATGAAGAAGATGGTCATTGTTCCCTACAAAATGTTAGAAGAGATACAGCAAAGAAAAGCAGAACCACAACGACCGCAACTCCCACCTCGCCCCCAGGTCGTGCACACCGTGGATTTACAAAAAGAGATGCAGTCTGTACTACAACGGGATGACCTGTCGGAGTCAGAGAAAGCTCAGCTATATGAGGGCCCATAAGAAAGCCATACAGCCTCAGAGTTCGACTCTTACAACAGCAGCAGCAACAGCAGCTGCAGCAGCTGCAGCAGCTCCAGCAGAACCACCAGCACCACCGACTACAGAAGAAGAAGACCCCACCACGATTCAAAATCGTATCATAGCCAGCGTACCCGTCACGATGCAACGAAAAGCTAAATTACTTCTACATCTGCTTAAGAGTCATCCCAACATGGGCTGGGACCGTCACGGTGTGTTGCAATACCATGATACACCCGTGGTAGGATCTAATGTCATTGATTTGGTCAATGATGTGCTACGCTATCGTAAAGGTTCGAAACCCAAAGGATGGGAAAAGTTTGCTCAGGGGCTCAAAGAGATCAATGTTCCCCAGGAAGTCGTGGGTAACAAGGAGCGATGGGGTTGGATACAGAGATCAGGCATCACCAATGAGGACAATTGGGAGGCGGAGGCAGATGAACCAGACTTCTCACTGATGACACCACCTCAAACGGTCAAGAGACGACAGTATAAAACCAAAACCTCCACACCTTTGATCTCAGACTGGGAAGCTTGGTGATGAAAAAATGAAACGGGAGGATCGACTTCACCGCATTATTATGATGTTCAACATCCAGCTGCTTTTTCAGGGATAGGTGCCTTGTACAAAGCAGCTCGAAAACAAGACAAATCTATCACCCTGAAACAAGTCCAGTCCTGGTTACAGCGACAGAAAGCTTACAAGTTGCATAAACCAATTCGTCGTAAATTTGCAAGAAGAAAAACAGTGGTGAGAGGCTTTGATCACCGTGGCAAGCGGATTTAGCAGTCACTCAAGAAAGACAATGATCAGTATCGGTATTTGCTCTGTGTCATTGATGTGTTTTCAAAATATGCCTGGGTGGTCCCTCTGTACAACAAAACAGGACAGAGTTTAATCAAAGCTTTCAAGTTCATCTTGAAAGAGCGAATACCACAGGCACTGCAAACGGATAAAGGATCTGAATTCAAAAACAAAGAGTTTCAATCCTTTTTAAAAACAAAGGACATTCACTTCTTCACCACTGAGAATCCAGAGACGAAAGCCAGTATAGTGGAACAATTTCAACGCACCTTGAAAACACGGATTTGGAAATATTTTACGCATAAGAAGACCCGGGGGTACATTGATGTGTTGCAAGATTTGGTGCATGCTTATAATCACAGTTTCCATCGAAGCATTCAGACCACCCCGGCTTCGGTAACAACACAACAGGAGCCGGAGATTACCCAACACCTGTATGGATCCAAGACACGCAAAGCTAAACTCTCGGTCGACGTGGGAGATTTAGTGCGTATCAACAAGACTAAACGAACATTTGACAAAGGGTATCTACCCAATTGGACCACCGAGTTCTTTAAAATTATTCACATTCGTCACAGCTCACCACCTACAGTACAGCTCGAAGATCTTGCCGGAGAACGTATTGAAGGCTCTTTCTACCTGCCTGAAATTCAGCCGATAAAAGACTCGGACATTTATGAAATTGAATCAGTTCTCGGACGACGCTCCAGGAAAGAAGGCAGAAAAACAAGCAAGGAAATCAAAGTGCATTGGGAAGGCTATCCAAAGAAATTTGACAGTTGGATTCCAGAATCCAATCTGATATAAAAACATGTCTCAGACATCGGATACGTTCAGTAGTGTGGAAGTGCAAGAAGAGAACACAGGATCCACCACCACCACCGTCAACAACAACAACAACAACAACACGAGAGCAGCGAAAAACAGAATCACTTTCTTTTCACAAATTATTGTGATTTATGCTATCATCGGTGTTGCCATTTTTCATCTGAGTTTTCAGTCGCCGGACAAAGAATTGTGGCTCGTGTTGTTAAGTAGCTCTCTGGGTTACATTCTACCGACACCAGGTTTGAAGTTTGTGAAACCCCCAAAGACGCTCGGATCATGAATTCGTTTTACATCACCGTGCTCAGTGACAGTTCCATGACTTTAATTGTTCGTTTCCTTTAATTGTTCGTTTTGTCCTCGTGTGTTTGCTTTGTATGCTAGTGTGTGTTGGTAGTGTATATATGTGTGTGTACATGATTGTGTGTGTGTGTGTCGTTTGTGTGTGCGTGTGCGCGCGTGTGTGTGTGTTGGTGGTGTGCACTTCTGGGTGATGTGGGGTTCGTTTTGGGGAGGCTGCGTTTTTGGTACGTGGCATTCCCTGTTTGATATTATTTTTTTTTTATTTCCTCGCAATACGCAAAGTGAGTTTCGTACCAAATTGATGAAACCTATGGAACTCAATAAAGAGGAGTGGGAAATGGCTCTCGTCGAACTCATCATTCCCTCTCAAATTGTGAACATCACCGATCAGGAAACGCAATTTGATATCGTCACGACAGATGAAAGTTTAGGCAAAGAGTTTGCAAAAGTGATCAACAAATGCCAAAAACGATCGACTGAGTATATTGTATCGTTCTGTTTCAAAGCCGGAGTGTATGCAACCCCGACTCATGTGATGGAGGAAATCGACCATGCCATTCAACAGACGTTGGGAGACGTGTTTCACAAAAAAGGCCTTGTGTTTCATCTCGCCTATTCCAAAGGGTCGCAACGTGTGAAATTCAATAAGGAAAGTCGAAAGAAGCAAATTGGAGTTATCTTTCACCCGAAACTTGCTCTCAAGTTAGGAGCAAAAATCAGCGACTCATCGGATATTTACCCGGATGATCCTAATCCTTTTCCTTACGGGGTGGATCTTAATGTTGGATGCAATCATTTTTTCATTTATTCGGATTTGGCCGAATATACCCTCGTTGGAGACATCGAAGCCCCACTGTTAAGAGTCGTGCCATTCACAGGAGGAAAAGGAGGAGGAGGAGGGCGTGTCAACCAACACCACCATCATCAAGAATTTGTCAACCTACATTACGTCCCCATTGCCAAATCCAAGTTTGATTCAATCGGGAAATCGCCAAATCGGCGATCCCGTTGATAATGCCAGCTGCCAAATCCGCCTTGAATGCTTTGAAAAAAAAGGGAGTCAAAGCCGTCGGAGAAATAATCCTGAAAAGAAAGAGTCCTGCTCGTGTCTTGCGATCTCGGGGCAAGAAAGCCTTGACCAACGTTTGAAAAGTAGCTGCCAGATCGTTAGGAATTACACTGCTCAAGAAGCTGACAGGCAACAAGCTACACACTACTCATCCATCCAGAAAAAAGAAAGGCATAAAAAGGAGACGTCCGAGGAAATCCTGGCAAAAGACTTCCAGACATCGTCGGAGTCAGCTGAAAAAACTTGTCTCCTTTACATGCACTGGTGTGCCCTAAGGATCTTTTTCCAAATCGAAAGCAACCTCATGTGAAAGCTTACATTATGAACACCCACAACTCGGATCAAGCCGGAGAACACTGGGTAGCCATCTTCTTCAAGGAAAATACAGCCATCTACTTTGATTCGTATGGACTACCTCCATTGGAAGACCATATTCAACCTTTCCTACAGAACAATACTAGACACACTTATGTGCGGTGTTTACTGTCTTTTTGCCTTGGACATGTTAGTCCGAGGTTGTGATCTGAATACAGTTCTCACCACCCGATTTAGACCCGGACGTTATTGGGACAATGATAAAGCTGTTGCACGGTGGTTTAGACTATGTTATGGACAATTGTACAGGCTAGCAACACAGGTGCCAAAAACACCTTCGTGTCAGTGGTGTACCACAGAGGGGTAGAACCTCACAGGATAATGCAGCTTATGCTTTCAAATGTCTCGTCTCACATAAAATCGTTTATCATAATTTATAAAATGTATTCTTGTTTCAATACTTGTTCATACTGTTTCAATACTTGTTCATTCAATACTTGTTCTTGTTCTTGTTCACACTGATTCAATAAAAGACATCAAAGCTAAAACGTGTTTTGTCTTCTTTTCCACCTTGTGTTCTCCTAGGTAAAATACTACAGTATAGACTCTCCTATGGGGAACATTCCCTATAAAAAGACTTATATTGGTTTATAGTTTATAGTACCACTCATACCACGGGTCATACCACCTGCCACAAAAAGTAGTGAAGATCAAATCGTGATTTTGACAATAACAATGGTGTACAGACCAGGAATGTTAAAAGAAGACAGAGATAGACCATCAACCCATGAAAAACGTATTAAACCAGAGGTGAAACCGTTGAAATTACTTATAAAAGTAACTGACATCACGGAATGCAATCAACGACCTCTTCTTGCATCTTTTGGATATACACAAAATCATCACATTGCTACGGCTGAAAGACAATTCAGACTGATGCCTTGGTCTGAAACTGCGCTGAACGGGAAACTGACTTTCAGAACCAGGATAAACTTCTACTTATCCTTACCGAAAAATCAAGCATCATACGACCGGAAAAGCTTCAAGATCATTCTACTCAGCACTAAAGCTTTCAAATGGACAGTATCCATGGAATTTGAAATCTACGAACGTGAACTTGGATTACCCTTGAAACATTTCAAGAAATGGTTTAAATTTGGAACTAAACCCTATAGACGATATCAGCAGAGAGAGTCACGTGATCTTATCTAGGTAAACATGTTGAAGGCACAAAACTATGCAAGAAATCCGTACCGTTATCATTCTGTATATATATTAGATAGAGTACTGTTGGCGAGAATAACGATGTTATTTCGAGGAGGCATAACCCCCGAGAAATGACGCCATTATTTCATCCAACAGTTAGTCTTTCTGATTTGTATCATTGCACTTTGATTGACAGTTCTCACGCCCTACAGTATCGTGTGACGTAATATCGTGTGACGTAATAAAATTGTTTGGTAGCGTCCGCAATCTTTTTTACTGAAAGAAATCAATGTACTTGTTTACTTTTAAAGTGTTCTGTAGCCTACAAAATCATATACCAGAACAAGTGTATTCATTCTTTATTTTGTTTTTGGCCGGCCGATTGAGACTTTTTGTGTTCCTTTAATTGTTCGTTTTGTCCTCGTGTGTTTGCTTTGTATGCTAGTGTGTGTTGGTAGTGTATGTGTGTGTGTGTACATGATTGTGTGTGTGTGTTGTGTGTGTGTGTGTGTGTGTTGGTGGTGTGCACTTCTGGGTGCTGTGGGGCTCGTTTTGGGGAGGCTGCGTTTTTGGTACGTGGCATTCCCTGTTTGATATTATTTTTGTTTTTTGCAAATTATGCTTGTAAACCAAAAAGCAGATAGATCTATTTCTAGGCAATAAAAAAAATCTGAAACGTGCTCTCTATTCAGAAAGATCATGTTCTCTATTACAGATAGAGCACAGTCTCAGCTCCGCTTCCACACAAAGTTCAAATTATCAGTGATATAGTACAGTGTTTTCCTATACAAATGTGCAGTAGCCATGATACAAGAGTATTTAAGATGCTTACGGGACTTTAAATTTTGATACTCGTTCTCTCAGTATATAATCAAACAAAATCCTTATGCCAGGCTAAATCATCCAGAACAACAGCAAATCCGATTGGTATTTGTACCTATCACACCGTCCTCACTTAAGACATGAACTCGAACAACATCATTAATATGCGGTTCGTATTGGTTCTCAGTGCTGTGAATGCTGGGAATAATGTCCCAGACAAAACAAGTAATATCAAGGCCAACTATTTGATATCATAACAGGCATGAGAAGGTCGTATTCGCTTGGCTGCCGCCCCCTCCCCTTCATTTTCTCTTGATTTCATTTCACACTGACATAATAGGTGTGGAAGAGTACCTTAATGAGGAAATGTGTAAAAGTGATTACTGAATAGTAAGACAGTCTTGAGTTAACATTTCGTCCTTATACTTTTCAAACGCATAAATACAGGTGAACTATCAGACAGACGGGGAAAGATACAAGCATACATGAATTTTAGGTAAGACAACTGTAATACTGCGTACAAGAAATGTAAACATAGTTTATTGTACAACAATACGACAACACATTGCATCAGTGATGTAAGTAAATGCTCTATGTTGTCCAGGCATCGCTTTGCATTGTCCTTGTGTTGTATCGCATTGTCGTGTCATATAGCCTGCGGACGTAGGCTCGTGTACTGTTCATGATGACACAACACAGTCATAAAAAAGTTGCGACATTTATGCAATTTTACCGCATTTCATTGTCGTGCACTGCTTTGCTTTGTTGCGTGTTCATGAGATGCCTTCACATTAAAGAGTCACTCCCTACATCTAGCAGATTATATTCTCGAAACATAGATTATGAGTTCAATGAACGTAAAATTTTAAATAAAAACAATTTCAAAGAATAACCTATGGCTAAAAATGCCTCATTTTATCACAATTAATCAATAAAGAGGTTTTATGTAATAAATCGCATCCACCCATTAATTGTACAACAACAACTGTACATAGATTACTGAATGGTTTACGGTACTGCCGTATATCATAAACCGCTGATTTTATCGATAATGACTGGGAATGCATAGCTGAAACGTTTAGGTTAAGTTACAATGTTTCAAAAGATTCTAAAATTTATGTTTTGGAGGTTATCTAGTTTGACATCAGTTATAGGGTATGTCCCTTTAAAGGTCCAATACTAACGAAAGCAAAACTTCAAATGTACTTTAAAAAACACAAAAATAAGTTATTTTTAATATAAAATGAAAGTTGGTATGTAGAAATTCTAATTAAACCACAGTACATGTACAATTATTTTTCTATGCATTATGAAGAAAGTTAAAAAGACCTGGGTAGTCATTTTGTCTAATCAGTGATTTCAACATAATACACATACTTTCTTCGTGTTCCAAACACTTTCTGTAAATTTTAACCTGAAAATCTTCATTATTTAGTGCCTTGCATAAGGTAATGTACTTGCCATTGAAATAACTGTTACTTAATTTTCGCTTAGTAGTGGACCTTTAAAGACGATCGCTATAGTTTCATCATATTTTTCAAGCATTGAGAATTTTATGAAATTTTGTTTATTGTTAGGGTAATACCTCCTTAGTCAGAATATAAAATAAAAAAGGTAGGTCACCAGCCTTATTTAGAAGTAATGGACACTTTTTGTAGTATACCCCCGAAAGCAGTGAAAATGACCCCTATCTCCTGTTTATCAATAGTAAATCTCTAAATTTGGCAACTCACCATTGGTTTTTATTTAAAATGTTAAGCAATTGATCCTATTTTATGAAAATACATGAATTGAGATTTCAAAATGTATTCAAACTGAAAAAAACCATAAAGAGAAACTAGTTTCTGTAAAAAAATATGTAAAATTTGTAGTCATTTTTCAAAGTTTTTTCTTAATGTTCAAGCATTGAGAATTTCTTAATTTTTTGCAGTAAAATTGTTCAAACATCACTTAATTGAGAACTAATTTAAAAATGATAGGTAACCAGCCTTTTTATTGAGAAAAATGAGCTGTTGTCTCGGGTGGGAGGGTGGTGTTGGAGTGAAGGTCATGTGTTTATTGCCACTGACGTAATACAGATAGCTAAATGAAACTTTAACTTGACAAATTGTGTAAAGTGTTATATGTAACAAAAAAGTATCCTTCTGAAAGCATTAAACACAGTTTAAAAGTCCACCATTGCTAAACACTGACTTTTTGGGTGCTTTTAAAGGGAGGTAATAAGTTTTCTTGATATACTGATTTTTTTGCTATAGTTATATATTTAAAAATGATAAAGTGATATTAATGCTCAAGATAATCTTTTTGTATGTTTTTTATTCAAAAGTAATTGTTTGTGATATTTAATTAAACAACATCAAAATATAAAGGCATTTGATATATAGCCAAGAATTAAACTGTAGCGATCGTCTTTAAGCAAGTAAATGCGATACAGTTTCACAACAATGCGACAGGAGATAAAGGCAATGCAGAGCAACACATATCAATGCAAGCTATGCATAATAATGCCAAACGATGTTGGACATATTCAGACTCTTTGTACGACATCGCAGAAAAGGCGTCTTAAAGATTTAACGTATGGAGTTTTATTTCTACATGTCGTATTGCTTTGTCCCACATCGTGTCGCATTGTCCGCAAGTATTGCATGGTCGAGATGTCTTGCATGAGTTCGCTGTGAGTTCTACTGTACTGGTCTCCTTAATTTCTATTTGTAACACTGTTATATCCTGTATACTGGTCCCTTTAATGTCGCAACGTGGGTATACTATTCTGCATACTGCATACTGGTCTCCTTATTCCTTGATGACTGTTTGCAGGGATTGGCTTGGACTGCAAAAACAAATAGAAGTGTTGCCAATTCATCAGAGAAGTCATTGACCTGAACATTATTCTTCCTAGTGTTTCTTTGTAAAACCTATTTCTACCTCAGCTTAAAACAGGGAGAATTTTGACAACTTTGAGAGACTATGTCAAGTATCCCACTAATCCGATCCCTGGTTTGTTTACCTGGGTAAACTGTCTTGTATACTCGTCCCCTTTATCTATGTTTGTTACTTGGGTATACTATTTTGTTTCGCTGCAAAATTGGGCTCGACACTAATTTTTTGTCGAGCCTGTTCTACAGCAGCTCAAATTAGTTGTCGCAATGGTGGTTCAGTATATGTGCAACAGTGCGTTCGTGCTTATGTGCGTGCATGCGTCCGTCCGTCCGACATTCTTGTCCGGGATATGACTTGTGGTGTGCGCTTCTGGGTGCTGTGGGGCTCGTTTTGGGGAGGCTGCGTTTTTGGTACGTGGCATTCCCTGTTTGATATTATTATTTTTTTTTTTTTATTCAAGCGTGAAAGTATTTCCTCCCAAAAGATAGTTGTTAACCTCTCTGAGACGACGTTTCGTGTGCAAGATCCAAGTTTGTTCCTCGGATGTCAAGGCTTAGGGTTAGGGTTTCAATACGCAATATCTCCAAAACCCTTGGTAAGAATAAAATAATTTTTAACAAATGATAAGAACCATGCCTAGTTGAGCTGGGTAGGGACAATAAGCCAAGGTCACATAACTTGTGCTTGAGTTAGTTAAATCATGTGGGTCCTATATCTACAAAACCTCCGGTCAAAATGTAGTGATACTTCACAAAAGTGATAAGTACCATACCTAGTTGTGCATGGTCAATGTTCCAGTCACTAGGTCAAAGTCACTGAGGCTCGAGATAGTAAAATAGTGTGCTCTCTTTATTTCCAAACCTCCTGGTCATAATTTAATGAAATTTCACAAAAGTGATAAGTACCATACCTAATTGCGCATGTTCCATGTTTCCGGTCACTAGGTCAGGGTCACTGGGGCTCAAGATAGTAAAATACTGTGCACTCTATCTCCAAAACCCCTGGTCACAACTTCACAAAAGTGACAAGTACCATGCATAGTTGTGCATTGTCAATGTTTCGCGTGACCAGGTCAAAGTCACAGGGTTCTAGATAGTAAATATTGCGCACTATAAATATTCAAAACCTCTGGTTAGCATTTAATGATACTTCACAAAAGTGATAAGTATATTGCCTAGTTTTGCATGGTCCAATTATAAGCATCAAATGTTACATCATTGTATATATTGTGTCAGTGCGGCGTTAGTTTAAACACAATTTATTGCCAATAATATACATAGCAAATGGTTTGGGCCACAAGTGCTTACCATATTATAAAACGGCCCTCCCCAATATATGATAATTACAAAGAAGCATTGTGGCTACATATATAAACATTTACAATGTATCATTATAATTTACTGAATGAAAATAAAAAACGTTGTATCACATAATTATGCTCGCGATGCCCGCGCCCAGTGTGCGACTCGAAAACCTACAAAATTACTGTTCGCGCTAAAATCTTCGAGTGTCATGTATAAACTTTTGAACTGATATAAAAATCTTTAAATTATCTTCTTCTGAGAGTACAAATTATCAGCTATATCATTAACGTAAACTAAAAAAAATAAAGGTCCTAGAATCGAACCTTGTGGTACTCCAGAGTGAATACTTTCACTATCAGAAATATTAGAACCAACCATAACCCTTTGTGTTCTGTTTGATAAGTAATTTTCTATCCATTTTAATAAATTACCATTTATACCATTCTGTTTTAATTTAAACAGTAAGCCCCTGTGCCAAACCCTATCAAATGCTTTTGAAATATCACAAAAGATCATGCACATACATTGTTTTGAATCTAATGTCTGACAAATCTGATGATAGATTTCTATAAGTTGATAAACACTGGAATGGTTTGGTCTAAAGCCACACTGATTTGGAATTATAAGATTATTAAAATGTAAATGATTATGAATATGTTTAAAAATTACTCTCTCCATAACTTTACCCAGGCAACTTAATAGCGAAACTGGTCTATAATTATTAGGTTCTTCAGTGCGACCTTTTTTGAAAAGTGGAATAACATGAGCATTTTTCCACATTGAAGGAAAGACCCCTTCTTGAATTGACCTGTTAAATATAATTCCTAACGGTTTAACAATAGATACTGATGTTTCTTTTAGCATTTTGTGGCTAATGCCATCAGGACCGTTTGCTTTGTTTATGTCAATGTTTTTTATGACATCCAGAATCTCTTGCTTTGATATCAGAATATTTTCGAGTTTTGAATTAGTTTTATTTTCATACAACGGAAGTGAAGCGTTTGAATCATCAATATTGGATATAGAAGAAAAATATGAATTTAAGCAATTTGCTTTCTCTGTGTCTGTGACTGCGTATTTTATGTCTCCATTAGAAAGGGTTGTAACAAGAGGTGGTATTGAATCGCTGCTTTTGTTTTTTGTCACTAAATGTTTTACAAGTTTCCAATATTTCCTTTTATTTGTCTGTTCTATATCTACTAGCGATTCTTCAATATTATTGTAAAAAGTTGTTTTAGTTTGTTCTATATAATTATTAACTTTGTTCCTTGTTTTCTTATAATCATTCCAATCTTTTGTGTTCATTGTACCTGCAGCTTTTTTTCTTAATTTGTCTCTTTTTTTAATTAGTTTCCTTATTTCTGAATCAAACCAAGGTTTGTCATTTGGCCTAATTAAGACTCGTTTGTTGGGAATACACTTATCAGCATATTGAAGAAACCTATTTGTAAATTCCAAACAGCAGTTATTTAGATCACCGTTAATCAAAAAATCCCAATTAGTGTTTGTAAGCAATTCATTTAGTTGAATAAAGTTTGCTCTTTTATACAACCAAACATGGCGCTCGTAACCTTTACTTAAACTATAACTAAAAGGCAAAATTACATAAGTTGCCCGATGATCACTTATTTCTTCTGAAATGGTTATTACGCCTGAATTAAGTACACTGATATTCTGTGATACAACTATTGGATCTATCGACGTCGATGTATACTGATTGACTCTTGTGGGTTCATTTATTATGTTTCTTAAATTATTCAGTCGTTGTATATCTTTTAATTTATGGTTGGTGGGATTTAGTTGGTCCTCATTTACGTCTCCTAACAATATGAAGTCTTTACACTGTTCGTTTGCTCTTTCGATAGCAATATTTAAATTGTCCCAAAACTGAACACTTGAATTAGGCCTTCTATAAATTACACATATAATAAAATCACTATCGTTGTCTTTTACTTTAACCCATAAAGAGTCTGGAATTAATATTTCAAATTCGTTCAACCTTTCTGTTTTGAGTTTTGAAGATGCATATATTAGTATTCCTCCTGAATGAGATGAAACATCATTTCGATAAACCTGATTATAACCTTCAATATTTAAACTCTCATCGGAGACAGTATTATCTAAGTGAGTTTCAGTAAAACAAAGTATTTCGAAATCACTGATATTGTCATTTACAAATTCTAATTTGTTGCGGATACTGCGTATATTTAAATGCATTATGCTTATGTTGTTGTTTTGATTGATGGGGCCTGGGTTTAGTTCAACGTCTCCACTTTTTAACAATAACAATCTTCTGAAAATACTATAACAAAGTTTTTGAATGACATACATGTAACAGACACTGAATGCTTTCCGCGCAATACGAACAACAGCCCCTGCCTCCCACTTCAAAAGAAACTTATCCATTAGGTAATAAAACTATTTTCAAAAAATAGTGTTTGGGAAACAAAAACTGTTGTACATATATATTTGATAAAACAAAGGAGTTCGTTATCACACACGAGTAGCGAGCATCGCAACAGACATAATAACATATGAAATACAAAAATACAAGCGTTAACATCTTTATGAAATACATTGCATAATGAATACATGTAAAGTGGTCAAGATGGAAGCTCAAAACAAATTTCTTAATATATGGAGGCATGTGGATTGTAATTAAATTTCTGTTGCTTATCATTTTAACTGTTGTGAAATTGATTCACAAATCACAGCAATGAGATTGGGACAAGGAATGCAGTTTTACTTTGGAAAGAAAATGTCTGCTAAAGTAGACTAAAACTTTCTAAAACGAAATGTCTACTGAAGTAGGTCAATACCTACTGTTAATCACCTCAATTGATGTACAACATTACTAATTGCTTAAGACAGATGACCGCTTAATGAGGTTTACTACTGAACACAGGTCCGACAGTAATCGGATCGTACCATTTGGGACAAAGAATACATTTTTACTTTGAAACTTAACCAAAAAAAAAAAAAGAAATGTCTACTGAAATTGGTAAATACATACTGTTAATCACCTCAACTGATATACCACATTACTTATTGCTTAAGACAGGTGACCGCTTAACGAGGTTTACTGCTGAGCACAGGCCCGACAGTAATCGGATCGTACCATTTAAGACAAAGAATATATTTTTACTTTGAAACCTAGCCAAAAAAGAAAGAAATGTCTACTGAAGTAGGTAAATATTCACCTCAATAGATATACCACATTACTAATTGCTTAAGACAGGTGACCGCTTAATGAGGTTTACTACTGAACACAGGCCCGACTGTAATCGGACCATACGATAGTCTAAGTGATGATTTTGCCAACAGGGGTAAACGTAGAATATTCAAGAAGAAAAAGAACAATGTATATGTACGTGTATATACACTGAATTTTTCTTAAATGAGTGAAAAGAAAAGAAAAACAAAATAAAAATAAAAACATAAATCGATAAAGAGGCAAAGCAGAGAACTAGAGGGGAAAAGCTCACTAGCTATTAACGTATATAATGTTTGAAAGGAAAAACAAAATAAAAATAAAAACATAAATCGATAAAGAGGCAAAGCAGAGAACTAGAGGGGAAAAGCTCACTAGCTATTAACGTATATAATGTTTGACCATTTATTTACTGTTAAAAAAACGCGGTATATATTTTTCTTGGATGAGTGAAAGGAAAGAAAAAAAAATAAATACAGAAATCGATTAAGAGGCAAAGCAAAGAACTGTATATCGAGTATTTTAAAGACACTTGAGGGGGAAATACTCACTAGATATTAACTCATTAACCATTTATTTTCATAACTGATAAGAACTTCCAATTTATACGAATGAGAACGTAGTATATAGACAATTTAGATTATGGATCCTAGCAACAATCTTCAGCTGCTGATGATGACACACATCGACTTATGGGGCTGATAGCTCGTTATTTTATCAAAGACATTGACCTTGATACTTGCTACAAAATAATTTCACGGTCGTCGGGAAAATCATAAATCGAAATTGAAACCAGACTTTGGGGAGGCTGCGTTTTTGGTACGTGGCATTCCCTGTTTGATATTATTTTTGTTTTTATCCGAAAAAGAGCAGTGTATATAGAAAAATAAGTTAAATGCAGCACTACACACATACGGTTATGCTTAATAAATCTTTAAATGCGTAAACTTATCGTTATCATCATCGTCATCATCATCGTTTTAAACTTGAAAACAAAGGTGACTTAAATAATGCAGCACTACATACATAATGTTATGCTAAATAATCTTAACTTCACCCAATATATACAGTTGACAAAGTTTACATATGTTTTCTACATACAGATAGATATGCTAAATAAATCTTAACTTCATCCTCATATTTTCATCGTCCGCATCATCATCAGCAACATAATCATGAAATTCAGTCATGAATAGTGCAACATTATTCATCATCATCATTTTAAACTTGAAAACAAAGATGACCTAAATAATGCAGCAATACATACATATAATGTTATGCTAAATAATCTTAACTTCACCCAATATATACAGTTGACAAAGTTAACATATGCTTTCCGCATAGATATAGTTAAGCTAAATAAATCTTAACTTCACCCTCCTATTTTCATCGTCATCATCATCAGCAGCAGCAGCAGCAGCAGCAGCAGCAACAACATAATCATGAACTTCAATCATGAATAGTGCAACACTACATACATAAATCTTAATTTCACACATGGTGACTTGAATATGTGTACCATCATATACAACTGACAAATTTAGTTGTTTACATATTCTTTCAATTACACCATTTTTTTATAAACGAAGAAAAAACATTTACTTCAAAACAACATACGTTCGTTGTCCGTATTTTTTCAACTAATAAGAACTGACGCGTCGTCAAAGGTGTTAAGAAAATTTCTAGATTAAATGCTTCATTATAAGGTAATTTCCGAATTTGAAAAAAAAAGAAAAAAAAGAAAACGTTCGAAATAATGCTAACGAAGGTCTATAGATGATTAATTATTTAACTGTAATAACGTCAGAATTAGCCAATTCCATTTCAAGACACCGATATATCTTTTTCAAGAAGTAAAGGAATAAAAATAAAATATTGTTTGATAGCATAAATGCGTCAACGAAAAGTACTTCATTGATATGCAAATGGCGCTCCAAGCTTGAATGCACTCAATTCACGTGACTATAAATTTTCCCGTATCGTGACTTAGCATTGGTTGTAATTGTGAAAAAAAATCATGAATAATAACGACCACTCGATATACCGTGTTTTAGCCATTCAATCATATAACAATATTACCAAGTGTACACAAAAGTCATGTATACATTTGAAAGAAAGAGAGACAATTATAGTTTCAATAAATGTATATGAACTAGATCTACATATTTGCATTGTATGTCATATATTAATTTCAATGACACTAGTAAATGTACATGAGCATACATGCATACAGCTGATATTTGCTGTGTTATGTTTAAAGTTTATATTCCAGTGACAATTAGAGGAGAAATGAACAGCGCTCCGATTTCCTCAGGGAGCAGTGAATGTTAACTATGAAAAAAAAAAAAAAAAAAAAAAACTGAAAAAAAACTGTTCACTTTTTTACTGTATAATTGGTAGTAATGATAGTAATATTTACTACCAAGCGGCGTGATTTACTAAATTCGTGATATCATGATCACTGAATATGCGCACTGGATTGTCGTCACTTCTGCGTTTGGCGTAGATTTTACCATTTAAGGTCCAGAAAGAGTTTATATCATTTCTTGAATTCGCATTCATAAGTTTTTTCACGATGGAATGATTGTACTTTGTTAAGTCCTCTGTAATGAAAACCTTACCTGGAACTGACTTAAGATTAGCCTTATAAGCAAACACCTTGGCTTTAGCATGGTAATTACCAAATTTGATTAAAATATGTTTTTTCCCTTGACCGATCGGATGACAACGTTCCACGTCATCTATACTGACTGAGAGTGACACAGTTGTTGATTGTTCCTCATCTTTTCTATCTGAATCAGCGGCCATCTGATCATCATCACGGCCATCAGCGTCATTTGCACTGTTAGGATTTGGTTTGACAACTGGCTTCAATAGAATGTTCGTGTTTATGTAAGAGACAACGTGCTTAGTTAACTGGTGTTCATCAGAAACTTCATCTGGGATGCTGAGATTGAAAATTCGTAACGATGTACGCCTGCTATATTGTTGTATATCATTGACGTCATTTTGCAGCTCTTTTATGCATTTGCAATTTGTTGTAATTTGTTTCTTCTGGACTTCTATAATTTTAGATTGCTCAGAGATCGTAACACTCTGTTCTTTAACAGTTTCCATGAGACGTGTATTCGAGTCAACTAAAGGATCCACCACAGATTTTTTGAACAGCTCAAACACGCCTTCAATTGTAGCCTTTATAAGTGGGATAAAAGCTTCTTGGAAACTACTATCAGTAACTGCATTTTTCAGAATCAGCGAGAAAGTTTCAATGTCCACTGAATTGCTACCGAACAGTTCTGGCTGTTTCATATAATCCATACTAGTATCTGTTGGCGAATAAGGTTCTTTCCTTTTCTTTTCCTTATCTGAGTCTGACATTATAAACGTTCAACAATTTTGTGTAACTCGTTGATCAGGTGTGAGCGATAACAATAAATCAGCTGGTAAATAACTCAAAGTCGCTAACCGTGAAGAAATGGCGTCCATGTAAAATGACCACTACACAAAAGCAAAAATGCAATAGTAATCCAGAGTCAAATTTGTTAACTCAAATAAGTTCTTTAATTTCTATCCATTTTCGAAATATAAACCATCAAAATCACGCTGATAACATCGTCAGCAATATTAACTGAGAAAAATCCACTTCTCACTTCGTTTTAGATTTAAAAAACTGAAATTTGCCCGGCCGTATTCCAGCTGACCACAGTACACTCACATGTTTCGCGCCAGTTCGGGGGGGGGGGGGGGTAGGGGGAATTCATTACCTTTCAGTGATAGTTCTACTCAGTTATGTTCCCCAGAGAAGAAGGGTGAATTATTATTATCGGCGAATTGCCTCTCATTGTTTCAGACCTATTTCTCAGCAACCACCGGCGTGTTCCACTTTGATCCATTACTTTTCACAGAGTTATACTAGTACTATATTGAATAGATAGAGCGCCGTTGGTTTCCGCGCTATTTCTCAGGAAGTACTGATATGAAATATGCACAGCCAACTAGGTGGTATTAGATGACATTTTAAGAAGATTTAACAAAATGTATTAATTAATAGATGTATTCTTCATTTTGCACAATCTTCTAAAGACATGAGTCGAAAGTAATCTGATATCAGTGAAAGGCGCAGGTTTTTAAAGAATGATCCCGCGTAACAGTGCCGGCTACCTAGACAAAAAAGTTAAAAGTAATTTTATTTGCCTTCTGTTCAAGATAAATGGTAGAGCTGCAATGGGGCAGTTATAGCGCGTTCGAAATAAAAAAAGGGTCCTCGGTTTGATAACTTCAGTGTCAAATTAAGGCAGAAGTGTCCTTATGGAAAGTTAAGCAAGATATCTTAAGTACTTCCACATGCAACTTCGCCGGTCTCTCATCGAGGTTGAATTCATCTGTAGTGAATCTTGAGAACGATTAAGTTGTAACCAAGAATATATAAATTAAGTATAAATGAAAGAATCTAACTTAAATGACCCAGAAACATTGCAATGAAGGTAAACTTAGTCTAATTACTAAACTCATATGATCGAGCAGGTTTTAATTTAATTAGAATACTCATTAGATCGGTAAATGTCGCCACATATCGTAACCGTACGTAAGTTTAACGGAACACCTTCGGCTACGCCCGTGATGAAAATAATCTCTAAACTAAATAAAGACATTTTTCGATTGACTTCAATGTAAAGAGCACTAAAACAAAATGGTATATTGCATAACTATAGCTGAATAACATTTTACGGTAAACTGACAAATACAACGCCAAATTTTCATTCATCACGTAATTTGGCTCTTCTTCGAGAATATATCTGTTTCAAGATTGCGATTCACCAGGAAGAAAATTAATGCACCGAAGCAAGAAAAATCCAGACCAGCAGTGTCTAACAATGTCATTATAGATTATAATTATGTAACGGGTGGTGAAAGAAGTGATGTGTTAGAGAATTCTATGCTGATTGTTTTTCCGTTGATCCCCATTGATCCTAGAGTCTATTATTTCTCCCTGCAAACTTGTTTCTCGATGCCATGTCCAACCTCAACAGCGTTTAGAATAAGTGTAGATGACAATGACGTCATAGCGTTTTCGTCATAGGGCTTTGACGTCTTAAAATAGAACGTGCTACCTTTCCTAGCTTTGATGTCACTGATCCAGAATAAACAAATGTTGAGTGATATTTTGGCAGTTTCAAAAAAATCAGCAGTAAAACTAGATCTTTGGAAATTTCAGGAAATAATCTCAAGTTTACAATACTTTTGTGTACTTCGCCATACTTGATAAAAACGAACCTGGTAGATCTAAAGAATGCTAAGTTGCTAACCAGCAACAACAGTGTCAATCATCAATGTTGCCATAGCATGATCATGATGATAGATCAACTTAACACTGTCTTGGCCAACAATGAAACAACAAGAAAATAGATCTCTATATTAAATATGAAAAAGCCCTAGCGCACAATTAGTTGGGCTAATGAACTACCTAGAATCTATAATGAACAAATGACCAGTCTAAGAAATAGTGACTAACTTTCAGATCTGAAAGGTGGCAAATGTCTTCATATTTTATGAGATATGGTAAACAGATTCTTGTTACATAATACAACTAAATATCATTACGATTTGAAAGTAGATCTAGGGGTCACTGAAATAGATTCAGCTGAGTATCTGTTACTAATTATGCAAAACAGGGTTGCCTGTAATAAACAGAACTATAAAATTTTGTTGGAATAGTTTCCACTTTATTATACATCACACAAATAGAGGACAGATATAACAAAAGTAATTCTTAAAGAGAATAGATTTAAAATATGTTATACATTCTACTAGTCATTTCATTGCCGGTTGAACAGTTTTAAACTTTCGGTCAAAAGCTAGCTTATACAGCTGCGCTGAAAAACATCTATACATATAGGTATATCTACATGTACATACATTTTTGTATACGCAGTGATTGTTGTATAACTGTTTGACAAAACAGTTGGCTGCGGCCAAAAAAAATATCTGTGTTTCGGGTAACCCGACCCTACCTGGCGAAACCCCCGATCCTAGAGTTTTTTTCAAACAAAGTAAACAAAACTGTAAAGTGTCCCTTCCCTATGATATGCATGTAGACTAACTAGAATTTTTGGACCGTTGCCCTAAACACAGATTGTTCTTTTCCAACCTATAGAATTTTATCACTTTTCACTTAAAAAACAAAAACAAAAAAACTTTGTCCCTACTCTATCTAACATTTTTGGGACTGTTGCCCTAAACACACATTTTTTTGAGTTATGAGTTTCTTTTATAAAGGGGTCTATGATTTTTATATATATATACATTGTACTATGTTTTAAAAAATTGAAGCATGCCTTGCCCCTTTGTCTTTTGTGGCAGTGACTGCCAGTGAGCATCATACATGTACATTGATATATCTAATTTGTGATTGTATATTTTTTCCACAGAATTGGTTGACAATTGAAGTCAGAGCTGCTGTGAAAGAGGATAGCCAAACAAGGAAACTAAAGGACATTTAGCTGATATTTAGACTGTAGCAGGGTAATAGCAGTTTCGTAAAAAGTAAAGATTACATTCAAATAATTAAAGGTAACTTAGTACTATAATCCCGTTTCTGTTCAGAAATCGGGTTTTAATATTATTAATATAACTTAAAGCTGCTCGCTCTCAATTGAGGGTGGTAGTAATACGATAACAAATTCTGACAAAAATCAATAGATTTAGCATAAATATGCATTACTGCAAGAAGTCTACTGTAAAAATATCTCTTGCCATCGAAAAATCGATGCTTGAAAACTCTACTATATAGTGGTGTATTAGGAAATACCATGCTAAAAATAACCGGGATTTCCGAGCGTGCGCACTTTGCAATTCACATGACTTTTTATTTTCACAACAAACAACATGGCGGAAGAGTCTACATCTAACACCGAGGAAGTAAGTAGAATGAATCGAAAATGATGGACAGAGTTCATTTTAAATGTTTGCATTGGTAGAATGATAACAACTGTAATGATGTGTTGTCCGTTATCATGTTATAAAACAATAGTCGCCAAATGATCGGTTGAAAACTGAAATAATAGACTGAGTGCGGGGGCCGTCTCAAGCTACGTAGATGGAACCATGGTTTTCAGATTAATTATTATGCTGAAAGCTCATTCGGAGTAATGTGGAAGCTCAATATTGTTTAAATTATGTAGCGATGTCCGCCACTTTAGGGCTACACGGGATTGTAAAAATGTAACATGCAATATATATCAAACTAAAGTGGCTCAATATATTTACCAAGATAATTGATTGTGTCAACTTTGAAATAAGTTTGACTTGTCCACACAGCTGATTAATGGTGTTAGTGATGAAATGTATATACTTGTACCATTAGTTTGTTTGATGGTGGTTCAGATTGGTGTTTTGATATCCTTGAATATTAGTGTTGCTGAAGTGCTTACACAAGTTTTATCAAAAAACAGTTCCCATTTACAACGCGTTGCAGTTGGCTTTGCCCGTTCGCTATTTTAGCAATCAATACAATTACAATCTTACGTCACACAAAGGCGAATCTGAAACTATTAATAGAGCATGTAGATATCAGTTAACTCCTCCCCTCCGTTCTTATAGGGGCGCATGCGATCAGTCTTTATTTGATTCTGACGTCACGTTCCGAACATGGAAAGAAAAAATTAATGGTTTACAAATCAACCCAAGGACTTACTCCAACATATATAAAAAACTTAATCATATTTTCAAACAACAAACATTATAGTTTGAGATCATCGACTAAAAAATATTTAGTACATCCTAGGCCAAAAACAAACTTTCTGAAACAGACATTCATGTTAACGGCCATGGAAGTTTGGAATGATCTTCCAGATATTGTGAAAAATAAATCCACAGTTCATGCATTCAAATCAACTTTAAAAAAGTACCTTCTTAATCTACAGTTTAGTTTATAGCAGTCAGAGTGCCTGCCAAGTACAGTATATGAGAAGACTGAATATGAATTGATTTTGTACAATGTAGTATGATAGTTTTCGTAAATTATATATTTCATGTGATTTTTGTATATTTTTCTTGATTATTTGCTTACTTTTTATTTTCTTTGAAGGCCATATTGTAAATAAGGTTGAATTTTATTCATTGTCTTAATATGCTACCTTCATGAAATAAAGAATTTATTATTATTATTATTATTATTATCATTATTAAATACTGTTTGTCACTTGCATTAAAATACATACGCGAGTTTTTGGGCGGAGCAAACTGACGACGTGAGAAAGAAGCTGGACGCTCGCACCAAATGTCCTTGAATGGGGAGAAGTTAACCTATAAACTAGCTCTAATAATAGTTTAAAAATTGCGCTATGACTGACGTAAGATTATAACTGTATCGATTGCCAAGATAGAGAACGGGCAAACCCAACTGCAACGCGTTGTATGATTGAATAGTTAATATTACATTAACTGGTTGGGGACCATCAAACCGGACACTTATTAAACGCGTGAATATTTTCTTAATATTTACAATCATATGGTGTTGATCAAAAAGACACTTGATTTCTATTCACAAAGTGCAACAACAACAGTTGAATGTAACTTTTTGACCAGAAATCTAACTATCTATTTTGTCAGTCACTGAAAGCATGATTTACATTACGTTGTCGGGGTAAAAGTGGAAAGTGACAGACTGTGCAAGTACAATATTTCTGTAGCCCAGCAAAACAAATGCACAAGTTAAACCTTTCATCTTGATACTTCATCAGTGTTTCGAATGATTGATACAGTTAACATAATTTGAAAGCTAACAATCTGTCCGGAACACTTGCACCAGAGTAATGAACTGCCCTGTAATGAAAAAATACACACAAAATGGTAAAACAGTCGTTTTCTGACTCCCGTATACACTGTTATATATTATTCATATATAGAACAGAATATATGGGGGTTTGACAGAAAATGATTTTTGACCATTCTTTATGTAATTTTTCATGATATGGGGTTATTTAGGTATACTTATGGTATTTTGTTAAAATTAAAAGGCAGTTCAGTACTCTGGTGCCAGTTGTCCTGAAACATGGTACAGTTGGTCAATAAAAT
The DNA here is from genome assembly GCA_022818135.1 of Saxidomus purpurata. NCBI lineage: Eukaryota > Metazoa > Mollusca > Bivalvia > Venerida > Veneridae > Saxidomus > Saxidomus purpurata. The sequence continues at coordinate 618,655 of JAFMSR010000037.1, forward strand.
ATAGCGATTTGGTTACCCCACGTCCGAGCCTAAAAAATGTGATTGATTACATCTGATGGGTTAGCAAGTTAGCTTTTCGTTTCGGAGAAGAACCTAACTTTCTACTGGTGAAATTTTTATTGATAGATACAAAAATTGTCGGAGTTATCGAATAATATGTAAGAAAAGTGACCGGTTTTAGGACTCTAGCCAGTACAGCAGGCTTGACATGTATATAAATTAGTCTGATATTGCCTAAAGTCTTGTATTATCTACTGTTCTATTTATATAGGAGGTTGAACAGTTGGGACAGTTGAGACGTAGTGCTAGGGGGAAACGGCCAAGGCTAGCGTTGGATTTTGAGGATGTTGAAACGGTATGATAAAATGAATTGTTGTATTTACTGTACACTACAATGGACTGTGTAATTGTCCAATCATAGAAACTGCCTTCATATTTTCAAAGTTTGTGAGCAGAGATTTTGTAAGGGAAGTTTCAATTAAGTTGGTAGACTAACAGTATTTCTTGTAAAAACTACATGTAAAAATGTAGGCAGAGCAAAAATAACTCAATAAAATTTTCAAAGATGAATACCAACATTTTAAACAAAATTGTACATTAATTCTGAATTTGTAATACAGTTATGTGTTTTAGAAATGTATACAAGTGGTAAATGATTGTCTTACAGGAATCTTCTACCTCTATCAGTGAAGAGGGGACAGTGCCAATTGGAACAGGCAGGGGGAGAGGCAGGGATAGAGGGAGAGGCAGGGGTCGAGGACGTGGTGGAAGGAGAGGCAGCAGAATATTAAGAGGGAGGCAATTTGATGAAGATGAGGAGCAGAGGTTAATAGATTTGCATGTGGAGAGAAAAGAAACTGCAGATGTATGTTTGTATTTTGTTTGTTATTATCTATCAGAGGAAGAAATATTTATGTTTTAAAACTCTTTAAACTGACAGTTCATCTGAATTTCTAAATGGAATAAATAGTAATAATAATGATACTCTTTTTCAGTATAAAATATATACTGCCAATTAATTAAATAAACATGAATGTTTAAGGAAGGCAAGGGTCACAAGGTGAAATGTCCAAAAAGTTGGCAGTCTACAACTGCTACGATATATTGAATGTTACATGATGGATAGTTTTTATTTGATAAATGACATGACTCCCCCACTGAAAAGCTAGGCACTGGAAAAAATGAAATATACAAGTCACAGTTGCATTTGATGTACTGGTTCAGGAAACAGATAATCTATTTCACAAGACCAATCACATTAAAAGTTTGAAAACTGTGGGTCATGTAGATCTTAATTTATTGAGTGGAATAGAAGCGGACAGACAAGAAAAATCAATGTCTCCCCATATTATATTCTGCATGTTAATTACCATTTAAACAATAACCATGCTAGGGTTTGCGTTACTCTTAATAATTCTTATTAGAATAACCCATTTCCATTTTTTTACAAGACCAGATTGCAAAGTATTCATGAATTTGTTTTTATTTGTACATTTGAAGAATCAATATATTTTGTCTATTGTTTCAGACAATGATTGACAGTATGACAGAGGCTGAGTTGAAGTCGATGTTGAAAGAAGTGGCAGCAATACAGCCTGCTGTTATTCTGGATGTTGCTGCTATTCTTTCAAGACGACAGCAAGATTCACCAGAACCAGGATCATCTGCATCAGATAACCATCACCCTGGTTGGTGCATATGCACTAGATGTCCATTAATGGACAGAGATGAAGACAAGGTGTGTTGTGGAATGGCTCCACAATACTGCAACAGTTTGAGGCCTGTGAGTGGCATTTTAAGTGTACTAGTTGAAATACAACAATTTTCTTTTATTCACTGAACCACTTCATCACTTACAAAATAGTTGAGTAATAACTGGACCTATTATAAAATAGTATGTTAGTAAACCTCATTGATGTACAGGACAGATGACAATGACTCGTAAGATTGTCTGAGGTATTTGCTTATTCATACTTTGCAATGTAGTACAAGTACATGACATAAAATCTTTCTTCAGTATAAGCATTTTGTAACTTTTCATTTAAACATTTTATGTTACATAGGCTCAATGAAGAATTTTTTCTGAAATAAAACCAGAATTTCTTTTGTACTTTCAGGAAATGGGACTGGTTGTAACGGATCCTTTGACCCTACACATTCAACAAACATTTAGAAATAATGTTTTTGCTATGCACGCAGAAACGGTGGATGATACAAACAAAGCCATGCGGCATGCAGCATATCGCCAGTATGTGCTGTGGATTTTTGGGCGACTTCAGCAAGATGACAGGAGAACTGTTCCTGCCTGTTGTGTAAAAATTATAAGGGACAGATTCCCAAGTTTAACAGGACAGTACACTGGTTTTATTCCAGCTCGTGGTATTGGCTGGTGGAAAATGAACTTTGTGACAAATGTTTGGAACTTATTTTTGTGTGAAGATATTTTGATTAGCACCTTTGGAAAAATTACTGTGTTTACCTGTAATAGGAAAAAAATAAGGGGAGTGTTTGTGTAGAAGTTAAGGTGTTTGCCGCTCATCCCGGAGGTTGTGGGTTCAAGCCCCACTGGGGTCACGACTGTACCTCATATGACAAAGTACTGTTTTTTCCAGGAAGCAGACTCGAGGGTGACATCTGCTTTCAGGGATTAGAATAATGTAAATTTGTGTAAGCTAATGCTTGATTTGAGGTTTATATTTTTTAAACGAAAATAAACAAATTAAACTATCATTTAGCCAATACCAGACTTAGTGACTTATCTCCATCCTTAGCAGTTTATCCTTTCACTAATTGCTGGTATGTTTTCTTTTCACACAATCATGGAAATCCTCAAAAACAATATATTTTGTAGTAGGAAGAGCTAGCTAGCTAATTTGAAGAGTAGTAGAAGTGCCATTACCTCTATTCCAATTTCTCTATTTACTGTCAGAACTCCAAGGAAGACCTACATGGAACTTTTGACTGGTACTTGCAACTTGTGAAACACTGGCTCATTGGAGCATGATTGGTGCAAAAAAGAGATATTGTGATCAATCTTGCCGTAACCAAATGAGTCTACAATTCAGAGGCCTCTTGTACTTATTTCAATGAACCTTACCCAATTGCATTGCAGGTAATAATGAGTATATTTTGTCTAGTCCAAGCACAATTTCCTTTACAGTCTATGTGAAATAAGCAAGTCAGAATATCGATGGGTTAAAACTGTAAATAATTTCTGACTGGCTCTATAACTTTGTTCAAATTCAAATGTCCAATGAAACTGATATGGGTATTCCAAAGTGCTAGCATTTTTTTGAATTGTTGCTACATGAACTAATTGGAACCTACGTTTCTCCTTTTACTCTATATTTAGACAAGGGAACCACTCCCCTCTGGCAGCCTTGGTAAGTTTTAAAACCATGAAAGGGGTATGATTTGAACAAACTTGGTTAGGACTACTGAACAATGTTACATTCCAAATATTTAAGCTCAATGACATGTGCTTTTAGAGCGGAGGAGTTTACAGATTTTCCTATATGAAGTAGCCTGCTGTGCGAGTCAATTTTGACCCTGGGGCTTTTTAATCGGACATATTCTGAAGAGGTCCGGGAGAGTCTTGTCAAGTGACATCTCGGGTGGTGTCAGTATTTGAACAATCTTATAGTGGTCCACTAGGCCTTGCAGTTGGATAGATGTTTAAGTTCTTCCTATTTGTTGCCATAGCAACCAAAGTTTTGCATGGAATAGAATTCTTTGAACACTTTTGGCAGAGCTTCGTGCAAGGAACATCTGCTAGGTTTCATCAACATTTGCCCAGTTATTTAAAAGATGTATTTTGAAGCTAAATGTGGACGGACTGACAGACAATCATTCATCATAACAGCTCACACTGGCAAGCTACAAATCAGTTGACATCAGGAAATAAATGAAGAAATGCAATAACTTTTACAGTGTTTGTATTTAGATATACATATTTTCTATAATCCTATGTTAGGTAAGAAAACACGAGGTCCATGATGGCCTTATAAAACTCACTCGAAAAACATTGCAATGGGGCCTAAAAATATGTTTGTTTCAGGTTTCAACACCTCTCCCCACCCACAAAAAAACGGTATATAGGTAGGGAACTTTTTTATCATTCTCAAACAAACCAAAATCAAAATAGCTTTTAATGAATATAAGCTCAAAAATTTCGACACGCAAAAAATGTTCTAGGGTCGTGCCCAAAATATAGGATAGGTCGGGGAAACCTGAAACAAACACATTTTTCTTGACGCCTAAAACAAGAAAGCAAATCAAAAGGTTACAATAAAGGTCAATTGAAAACAAGTTTGCAGAACTAAACACAATTCTAAGTTTCCAAAAATAATGATTTAATATCACTGTTCTGAGTAAGTTTTTGAACATATTTAAATGCTATCAATGAAAAGATTTCAGAGATGACTGTGACCTTTACCCATTGACCTCCTCCCACCCACCCCAAAAAAGTAATAATCATGCACTCAGTAAGACCACCCATACTGTGAAGTTTCACAACTAATGTTGATGTTATTTCATCTCTTTTAAATTAGAAAGCAATAAAAAAAGTCACTGTGACCTTTGACCCACTGACTCCTAAAAGAACAACAGCTGCCCATAAGACAGCAAGCTTGACTATTGTGAGTGCTTCCATACTTAAAAAAAACTGTTATTAGTATAAAAGCAAAACAAAATTCTGCTGACTGTAAGCTATTTACTCTCAGATTTTGGTAAATAAAAATAAATATCTTGAAACTGTATGTGAATTATATATCTTAGAACATATAGTCATATAAAAAGACTTCAGATGAGTATAAGTTCTTGTCACGTACATATCTAAATTTCAAATTATACTCTACAAAATTCAAAAGAGTTGCAAACACTCTTGGAATTCCAATATAAACATATAGTCTAGAGGTACCGTGTAACTGACATTTTCATTTTATTTCTGCAAATTCATACCTACTTCTTGCTCATATTTTGATTCTAGCATATAGTGTTATATTTATGTACAAGTATGTCAATTTGAAAATAAAATTCAACAGTAACTGAGAGCGAGCAGCTTTTAAGCATAAACTGGGTAAGTGGAATCATAGAAAAAGTCAAAATCTATCACTATTTATTTCTTTTTGGGTGAAATAATTGTTTGATACAAAATGTACCCTTGAACACTATTGATATATAACTACACAACTACCATAAGTGGTTACTGAGATATGTGCATGATAGTACCTTGCATGCAAAACTTTAACCAAAAATTTCCAAGTCAAACAAGGGCCAATATTTGCATAAAATTTAAACTTCAGTTATCTGTCTTGACTGTGTGACACCAATAAAGATATAATTGTTTCATGTCAATATCATATGTGGCTATTGAGATGTGTGCAAGATGGTACCTAGCAAGCAAAACTTTAACCAAAGCTGCAACGCCGACGCACAAGTTACTGCAATAGCTTTCAATATTCTCTGAATAGTCGAGCTAATAAGGGTTCACTTCTGGTTGTTTGCAACCTTTTGAGCTAGTTCCATGAAAGTTGCGTGTGTGATGTACAGTGTTTTCAAAAAATAGCTATTACAGCTGAGGTTACTTGACCAACTATTCAAAAGACGTTTTCCCCTTTATTCTGGACACTTTTTTGCCCGAAGTTTCTCTGTTGGTGGTGGTGGCTGTGGAGCAATTGTTTTTGCAATTAGTGATGGGTCTGTATGGTGGACCTCAACTTTTGACCGTAAGGCCTTCTCCCTGAAGCCCAAGCAGTACTGCATAGCTATCTGAGCTAATAGTTCGGGAATGTATGTATATTTCTTACATTCCTTCACAGGAACTACCGTCCAGTTGCTTGCAGCTTTTGAGTGCATTCTTCTGTATCTGAAAATCATAAATATTTCTAACTTTAACTGTTTACCTCCTAGAACACTTATCTTAGATTTAAAGTTATTATGGTTATGGAAATGTACAAAGACTAAGTACAGAAGAAAAAATAATCTTGAACTGACTACTCTACCAAATGATAATTTCTTTGAGTCGTTACTGATAGAAGAGGACTATGGGTTTAACATGATTCTAAAAAAACAAAATCCTCATTTTATTTAGACTCGAGACTACCATTGCACTATTCCAAGCAAAGACGGTGCTCACAACTGACAGCTTGATATAGAGTTGAATACATATAAAACAAGACTTTCATCAAGAAAATTCAACATTACGAAATAGCATTTACCCTACTAACAAATATATTATTTGGCCTGCTTCGTTTGGCCAAGAGTATAACCAACAGGGAGTATTTTAACAGTGAAGTTTTCGGTATACTTGACATTTGTCACGGTATCTAAGACGCACAATGCAAACTACCAAACTTTTCCAATGGCTTGCCAGGATAAACAGACATCTACAGAATTTTAATAATAAGTTAGAAGAGGAAATTATCTCATTTAGTACCTTGGTTTTCCTTCCTTGTCTAAAAGTTGCCTTCTCTCCATGTGCTTGGAGTAATCAACTGCAGCTAACTGACAACGACACTTGTACACCAAATAACTGAAAGATGAAGTAATTGGTACAGACGAGTTCTGATGGCAATAGTTTCAGACTGTACTATTCTTTTCATATACAGTCAGACCTGTGCTTATGACCACCTCCTAATAGGTATTTCCTACCTATCCGTATGCCGATAACTACACCGGACTTAGCACGAATTTAGGGGTCCGTCTCATAATAATAATTATTGTTATTTTAAGGCAAAATATAAACAAATTGCTTGTTAATCCTTTTACTTTTTACAAAGCAGTTTTCATTATAAAAGAAATGATACAATATCTGAATTGTAAAATCCATTAACATGTGTCAGTAGACAAATATTACATTAAAAGTCTAATCATCACTGGACGAATCAAGGCCAAAATGGCGCATAAACCGTGGCATCTTCCGTTTCATAAAGTCATTGTAAAGCTCGTGGTTTTCCCACATTAAATCGGCAAGACGTCGTCGACGTCTTCGTGGTTGTTGTTCTGCCTGTTCTGCCGGTTCTCCATCCGATTCGGTGTCTGTTATAGCAGCCGCTATATCAGCCCTACGATCTGCAGCTGCAAGTTGGTCATTGTCTTGCTCGTCTGCCTGGTTGTTCTGCTCATGATCAGACAGATCATCTGGCTGCACTGCAGGTGCTGCAGGGACATTCCTTACATGTCTTCGTTCATTGTCCCTGATCAGGTCTACTTCTCGTCTGAAAATTTCGTATTTATTTTTTTTTAAAAATAAGTATGTAGAAATACGCAAATGCTCCAATATATTCATTATAGGTACAATCATATAAAACAATATTCGCATATGTTTATTGACAAAGTTTTATATATAATAATGGTCACCATTTACATTTATTCATATGTCCCTTACCCCTGTAGGTTCGATATTTCAAGTCGGATGATATTTGCCCAAGTAAGACGAGATTAGGATGGTTTACGGAAGTCTGTGCCAGCTTTCCGTTATTGCTTTTAATATTGAATCACGTGCCCTCAATAACTGACATAACTGACACCAAAGTGTAAGATATGATGTATTCCAGATGTACTAGGAAGCAGTTGTTATGATAAGTAATGATTTAATCATGTTTTTTTTCAGTTAGATCTGTAAAAGATATAGCATAGAGAAAATAGAAAAAAATGATACCTAATATCTTCGTCTTCTATCTGTCCTCTCGTTGCCATCAGCTTGCCTAATTTTGCCGACATCCGGTCTGTAAGCTTTCTTTGCGAGCTATTGGTATAAAGATCCCTTGTTGCATCTGGAAGTCGGTCGATATTTTCCTTGACGTCTGCAAGTACATCTGCCCACCTTGTCTGATGCTCCATGTACGCTCTTAAAATTAAAAAGGTGCTCTTCTTTGGAGAAACGAACAGTTTCTTTCTGCGTTGAAGTAATGTTTCTCCTGAAACACATTTTCATACATTTAAAAATATGTGAATATCAAACATAGAAATGCATTCGAAAACCAAATACGTTTGGCCTTTTTTATGACGACTGGTAATGCATGTTATTTTGATGCACAAATCTGGGGTGTATACACAATTTCGCTGGTATTTTTTAACTTTGCCGTTTATACCGAGACAAACATAACTAGACAAACTGGTAAGTGGACATTTTATAATAAATATTGATTCACTATTCTATGACTGTGATAAAAAGTATCGAAAACTACAATTGAATATTTAAATCAACTTACCACCGCTCATTTTGTTCTTGTCGGTTTATCATGAGATATAAAAGATATACGAAAATGGGGCGCGTGACGTTACAACGGCGAAGCAGGTTAACTACTACCGACATCTTTTTTTTTAATTTGCAGTTGATATGAATAGACGACAGCAACGTCAGTTCATGGCATTATTGCCGTTACTGATTCAGCCCCCACAAGACCATACAGAGTATTTCAGGCAAGTGGTGACGTTTTTAATGACGCTCGTTTGTATGCCACCATCACCTGATACTGATGTGCGTTTTGACATTTTGCTGAAGATGTAAATACATATGAAGGTAGAGATATCTTCCAAATGTTTTCCAGAAACAGATACCAATTCTACCAAATTACCGGCGAGACACCAGAGACTTTTCTGGAATTGCATGACTTGCTTGCAATTCATGATCATCGAGAGCATGCATTGTCCATTAGAAATCGTGTTCGTCTATTTATCATATGGCTAAGGATATACCCGACGTATCATATGCTAGCAAATTTATTTAACATCAGCAAATCGACGGTAAGTTTTGAAATCAGTTGCCTCCTTCCAATTTTCTTTGAAAAGTTGACAGATTTTGTGAATTGGCCTGGTATTGACGAGTGGCTTGCAATGCGTGGAGTGTGGACTAAATTACCTTCTGCCATTGGTGACATTGACGGTACGTCCCATAAAATTCAGAGACCAGAGACAGAACCGCAAGAACAATACTACTCTGGCCATCGCGGATATCACTGTATTCATACACAGGTTGTAGTTGACGTTTATGGAGTCATCCGGTATATTGAAAAGGGGTTTTTGGGGCATCAGAATGACGCCCAGCAATTTGGGCTCATGCGTCAAAATGGTACAGATTTACATTTTCCGGACCAATGCGTACTTTTAGGCGACAAAATATATCCAAACAGAGCTCCTCTCATAATACCATATAGAGCAACACAACTTGCAAGAAAGAGAGGCAATGAACGAAGAAAATGCATTAAACTTAATCAGCGCATTCGACGATATAGAGTTCGTGTTGAGCATTCTATTGCCGAGCTGAAAATGTACAGAATAATTGATTCATTATTGAGGCACCCTAGACAACTGTTATCATTAATTGTAAATACATGTGCCGCACTTGTTTGTAGGCGAAAACAACTAGAACTTATTCTGTAATATCAATGAATACATGATTGGAATAATTAGGATATTGCTGTCAAAATAAAATAATGCAGACAACATTCTCAAATTCTATATACGCCCTTGATTCTAGAAATTTGGCAATAAAACTTTTGAGAAAACCCCTGTGCACTCAATGTAATCAAGAGTCCGTATCGGTATCGGGATAGGTAGGAAATACCTAATATTAATCGTTAAATACGTAACAAGCGGTCAGAAAAAAGGCTAAAATTTCTTTGATGTTAAATATTTTTTGTTTGGAGAAATATATGGAAAATCTGTGACACGGATCCCTAGACATAATGATAATATACATCGTTTACGAGTTTGGTGGTAAAAATCGAAAAAATGGCTTAAATATCGCTGTTCAAAATTTCACGAAATTTATTAAATATCATACAATATCAAAGACCAAAAACATAAAAAAGTTTTAAAAATCATGAAACGACTTGTTTTAGTCATAATCTATGTAAAAGATACAAAATATATAATACAATTATTGTCTAAATGGGTAATTTAACTCCACTGAACCGACGGTAGATCGCTACCTTAAGGGGTCACTGGTGAGGTTTTGGATTTTTGCACTTCCGGAAATTTACATTTGTTATATTTCAAAAATGATGAGTTAACTGGATAAAACAACTATGTAGTGTTCTAAGGCACAATAGGAATGTTTTAGTGTAAAAAAATGTACATTTTTGAGAAAAAATATTTTGACCTCACATTTTGGGACTTAATTGACAAATTTTGTCAGATGCCAAAATGGGGGTAGGGGTACAAAAATAGCCAATTCTCAAAAATTGTTTATTCAAACTTTATTACAAGAAGAATTGTTAAGATATAAAAATCAATCAATAACTACATGTAGTTCCTTTTACAGTTATTTGTTACAGACCTATAATATGCCGTAATATCTGAAAGCTTGTTGAAATCTAAAAACACCCTTTTGGTCAGTTTTTTTAAAATTTCTTTCTTATTTTATATGCATATTAGCCCCCATTTTTTATATTTGCATTCTAAAACAAAGGTTTTAATCAAACTGTTGGTAAAATATCTGAAAAACCTTGTTATTCCTTTATTATGAAAATATAATTTAAAAATGATTTATAAAAAAATGAATTTTAGTAAAGTGGGTGGGGTAATAATGAGGATCGTAATATTTATTCAGATGATGATAGAAATGTCTATCTCTAATTTTTCATCCTATAGTATGACACACTACATTAGAAAAGATTAAAAATTTATACCCATTCTGAAAAATACACAAAATACTTAAACATTTACAATACCAAAATTCTAGCTAATTCTGCATTTAACACCTTGATCTGATAGTGTATCACTAAAGATTAATATTGCGAAAAAGTTAAGTCATTGCAATTCACCCATCATTATTTGCCCAGAAATTAACTAACAATATGTTAGTCCCCATAAAAAAATAGGGTCAACAAAATTTCTTGTTATTTTGAATTTCAGCAGTGACTCCCATTAAT